>JACGDI010000472.1:1595245-1606096 GCA_014898725.1 Jacaranda copaia | reverse complement strand
TGTCTCAAAGCTTTAATTGGTAAAACAACAAACTCACTTCCACCGACCACCAAATTAATCATTTTCTTCAATCATTTTTCAAAAAACTTGATATGATTGTGATCCTGGTGAGGTAAGGAACAAGATGGTTGGTTTAGATTTCAATTTGGAGCTAAAAGGAAGCAAAACATCAAGGTGGTGAGAAAGGATTCGTTTTTGAGAATTAGAAGAACTTTTGTCCTCAATTATAAATGTAACCTAATTTTTCTGTATTTACACCAGCCACCCAGAATTTTCCACCACCTACTTTTCCTCCCCTTAACTTTAACTGCCTTACAATTTGCCCCTAAATTTTTATTTTAGCCTCCCAATTTTTGATTTCATGCATTTTGACCCCTTTAGCTTTTAAATTTCTGTCAACTAAGCCCAATTAAATTAATTTCCAGCCCTCCCAAATTTTTCAACTCCATTAAGACCCCTTTTAATTTAAATTTTACTCAATTAGGGCCTAAGTTAATACATTTTATTATCCTACCTCCCTAAATATTTTAATTAGCTTAATTCTTTAATCTTTACTAAAATTTAAATTTTAAATTCCTCCAAATCTCATTTATTTACTGTAATTTGGGATGTTACAGTAATTTTACGATGGATTTTTGTCTGTTGCAAATGTTCAATTTTTTGGTATTTTTTGCGATAGATTTTTCTATTGCAAAATGTAATTTTTGAAGAATTTTTTCATTGCAAAATATTTTTATTGTTTTTATTTTGCAGCATTTTTTCAATATTAAAACCTATAATCAATAATAGTGTATTCATAAATCCAAAATCACCATACTTACTAATGTTTATAACCATCAAATGATAAATAACAAATCTCCCATAAAATCCAAATATAACATTAGATAAACAAAAAAAATTATAAATTCAATGATATAAAAATATTAAAATATAATTATCAAAGCGTAATAATCATCTTAACATATTACATACCTAAATATTCATATATAAGTCAACCAATCATCATCCTCATCATTTATGTTCTTCATGGCTGTTCATTAGAAGATCTAGACATGGATGGTGCAGGATATACCTCTGGCCAAGGTAAATGTGAGCTCGGTGCAATGAAAGAGGGATTTGTAAGTGGATAAAATGATGATGTATAAGGATGGACTAATGGTGATGGGGTATGCATATTTTGCATATTCTGTTGCATGAACATCTGTCGCATTATCACCTTTATGTCCATGAATTTTTGTCTAAACATCACATTTTCGTCTTTATACATTGTCATTTGATCTTTTGGCATTGTCACTTTTTCTTTCAATGTCTTAATTTCTTCACTTTCATAAGGTGGATTATTTTGAAGTCCTCCAAATGAGTCACCCAAGGCAAAGGATGTCCCACTTCCAAGTCCATAAATCCACCCCTTTTTCAATCCGCCAACTGTATCTTTCCATACCTACATAAATAATATTATCACAAATTAATAAAAATCAAAAAATTTAATTTGAAAATAAGATAAAATATAAATTAATAACTTAGAACTTTCACCTGAAGTTGAAATAACATGGGCACTAAAAAACTGTCAACACCATTACTTAAACTTTGACTGGAGAACTCTTCTAGTCGACTGTTAAAGTATTCTATACATGACGTACATAAAATGATCTACATATATAAAAATTTAAACTTTCTACATTAGAAATCAACATATATATGACATTTAAACTTTCTAACATAAAATTTATATCATTTAAACTTTCTTTGTTTTTATGTAACATACTATTTACAAAAGTATTTTGTGCACGTTCATTGGCCTATATGCATTTACCTCTTTCATTTAATACAGAATGTGTATGCATAAATGATTTTGCAAGTCTAGATAGGCATTCAAGTTCTTTCTCATACATCAAAACACACTTATCATAAATCAATTATAATTAAAATTAAATATTAATACTTTTATAAAAATTACCATTTTATCTTTGTGTGATAGGTATGAAATAAATCCACCTTGATGAAGTGAAAATCCAACACCACCGTAGTCTGATGCCCTGTTTGCTTTATTTTAAGCACTTATTTTTTGAAATACATCATTGCCCCATTCTTGAAGCAATCCATCTCAATCTTTATCTACTATCCAAATGAGCATTTTTTTTGGATTGACATGCTCGACGTAATTTATTTTTCAATAATTTTGAGCCACGATGCTCAAATATTTTGCGAATCAATGCACTCTCATGGTCATACCAAATAAATTTTTTCTAAGACACATAAAAGAATTTTAAACATTTAGAGGACTCTTTCATTTTGAAATCTAATTAAGAAGAAAAAATATGATACTTAAAACAATGCTTACCTCGAACTTCCCAAATCACATCGTTCTAACTCCATTAGGAATTTTTTTTCATAATCTCCAAGCTTGTCGTAAGTGCCTATAAATAATGGTACTTATTTCCTAGGCACATAACAACTCCTCGAAGAACCTATTTCACAAAGATATTTTTACAACATATATTAAAAAGATAAAAAATAATTTAGTAGTACACATAACATTATAAATTACTATAATTAAAAAGATTAAAAAATATTACTCTCTCCCTCGAGGCCAAATAAATATCCTCTAAGTAACATCTGTACTCCAAATATCTGCAAATGCCAGTGCAGATGGGATAGATGAGGGAGTAGGTGATGCATCTAATGAAAAACTATCCAGCACAACATCTAGATAAATGTGTGGAGGGGTATATGACTCCGACTCAAAAGTTAGATGAAATAGCCTTATTTTTTCCCTTTCTATTACTCGACATCTATAACAAATATTAATTATGTAAATTATTATAGGTAAATGACATTTAACAAATCACCATCATAAATGTAGAAACAATCATAAAGATTGCAATCTATAAAGTACATGCAAATATGGACTAATTTGAGATGATATTGTCATAAATTTGAGAGAGAAAAAAAAACTAAAGGGGTTTAAAACTTGTCATCTTCAAAAAATTAAGGTATAAAAACATACAGCAAATGGGTGGAATTATGTGTAAGATGATAATACATGTTAGAGAGATGTAAGTAATTTGGATAATTTAAGGGGTTTAACTTTATATGGATGCACCAAACAAGGATAAAATTGGAATCTCGTTAGTTTTTTATTGATGTTATAACTTTCTATAAAAAAACCTAATAATTACTAGATATAACTATCTAGATTTGAAAAGGTGTACCTATCTTTACACTAGACCTAAAAGAGGTTTTCGTAATCTATAAATAAGAAAAGAATATCTTAAATTTAGTTATTGTGCTAATTATACATAAAAAACACAAAAAAAAATGCTATAGGGGTCATTTCATACCATTCGCATAAATATATTACTTAAGTAAAATTATAAATTATTGAATTATGCATTGATGATTTTATAATAACATTCTTCTAAGTATAATACTCAAGTAATTAAACTATAAATTATTGAATTATGCGTTGATGATTTACAACGTCATTATGTACATATTTGACTATAAATAAATCAAATTGGGTAGCATTGTCCAATATAATTGAGTAGCATGAAAATTGTCGATCGACAAGGTAAAGCTACCATTCCTGGAAGTTTAACTGTGTTTGACATTAATAATCTATATAGTACATCAACAATGAGTTTCTACATAAATTCACATCACATAACAATAAATTAAAAAACTAATCATCATGTGCATCATCATGTGCACCATTATCGTCATCCTCATCCTCATCTTCATCCCCTAACTCTTTGTCATCACCTATCACTTGATTGTTTTCTAGATTTATTTGTTCATAAGATCCCTCAATATCAAGTAAGTCACCAGTTGAATCGATATCAATAACTGCATTGATTGTGGTAAGTGGTTCTTTTAAAACTACTTCCACCGTATGACATTTATACATCCTATTTCTTAGTCTTATTTTGATCACAAACCACCAACGGACTTTATCTCTTTTAGCACCAGGGTGAGGAATATAATACACTTGATATGCATGTTAAGCAATGATAAATGGATCAAACTTTGGATATTTTTCATTTTCTTTAATTTCAATGATATCATACACTTTGCTTATCTTGATACCATGGTTACACTGTGTATCAAATCAATTACTGTTAAAGAGGAAAGCTTTGTTTTCAGGTACACCTAGATACTTTAGTAAGATTATTTTCTTTAGTTTTTCATAAAATTCTGATGATCCTTCACATTTAAGACACACTCCAAAATTGCACGTCTTTTTATACTTTGCCAACGATTCTATATAAAATACATCTGTTAACAAAAAAAATGACACCATGTCTTGACTTGTCTCATAAGACCCCATGCTATATCCTTCAAATATCAATTTTGTACCATATTTTTTGGAGTGTGCACCTATAAATAATAGCAAAGAATTGAATAATTAATATAGTTTTTATTGGTTAACAAAGAGAATTATTTATTTTAATTTATTTTATATTTACATATTCTTGGAACCGATTTACAAAATGATCCTCAATAGATTGCTCCACTTGAAGGTCGCTAAGGAAGGGCCAACAATGTTAAATTGTTGCTTTATACATCCTAAAATATATTGAGTTTGAACATTAGTTTTTCTTTTTTCAATTCAAACTTATTAATTAAAAATTAATTTATATTGAATTAGAAATTAAGCTTACTGCATGATTTCATCACAATTTAAAAGAACTTGCAATGAGGAAGCTTGCAACTCAGCATGATTCAACCATCTACTATTACATTTACCAATAAGCTGTCCAATTTGATTAAAGAATGATAGAGTACATGGTTGTTGATCATTGTACCCCTCTTTTTCATTTTTTTAACTTCTCGTACTCCTTCATTGAATGTAAGACTCAAAGTAATAAAATGAAAAATATGTTAATTCTTGGGCTCCATATGCCTGACATATAGATCCCTCAACTTTAGCTCTATTTTTAACCATGCCTTTTAAATCATGTAAGAATCTAAAAAATGAAGACATATAATTATAAATGTTTAATATGTGTGGAATATTTATAGTATATATTTAAACATTAGATTGATTATTTACCTCTCAAAAGGACACATCCATCTATATTGTACAGGCCCACAAACAAATGCCTCATACGGTAGGTATACCATCAAGTGCTCCATTGAATCAAAAAACATCTGTTGGGAATATACGTTCCAACTTACACAAGATAACTGAGATGTCTTTTTCCAATTGCAATAAACTATCTTCACATAATTCTATTGATCACAATTCCCAAAAAAATTGACTTAATTCAATTAAGGGCCTGCACATATTTTATGGTAACAAACTAAAGGCACTTGGTAGCAACCGTTGCATAAATACATGGCAATCATGACTCTTCAACCCACATAATTTCAATTTTATTTTATCAGCACATCTTTCCAAATTCGATGTATACCCATCAAGCATTTTAAGATCCTCTAGCCAATTACACAACTCCTGTCTTTGATCTATAATTAAGGAGACACAAGCTTTTGGTTTGATGCATTTCCCATTTGGTAAAAGTCTCAAATGTAATCCAGGTCTCTTACAATATTCCTCCAAGTCAAGTCTTGCCTTCTCATTGTCCTTAGTCTTACCTTTGACATCCATCAAGGTGTTAAGCATACTTTCAAAGATATTCTTCTCGATGTGCATAACATCCAAATTATAGTGAACCAAGTTATCTTTCCAATAAGGCAACTCCCAAAATATACTTTGTTTCATCCAATTATGTGATACACCATATCCAGGTAATTTACCAAAAGTTACTGACAAGTCAGTGATTTGGGAAACATTACAAATCCTCTCCCATATTTGTTGACTGGTCAATCTAGGAGGTGCCTCCGATTGTTCAATCTTTTCCTTATACAGTGTATCTCTATTCTTCCTAAACATATGATATGTAGGCAACAACTGACGATGACAATCAAACCAAGACACTTTTCCTCCATTCTTCAATCTAAATGCCTTAATTCGCTCCATACAAATTGGACATGTTAATTTTCTTATAGTCATCCAACCTGATAGTATGCCATAAGTAGGAAAATCATTGACTATCCACATCAAAGCTACTCTCAATTGAAAGTTCTGCTAATGTCAGAAATTTCAACGCCATCTTTCCATGACAACTTCAACTCCTTAATTAAAGGTTGTAAATAGATATCAATTCTGCTCTTAAGATTATGTGGACCAGGTATTATACAAGTTAAGAACATATAAGGAGTTTTCATACATAATTTGGGAGGTAAGTTACATGGAGTTACAATAACTGGCCAACATGAATATGGAGTAGTCGATTGACTAAAGGGGTTAAATCCATCTGCACATAATCCAAGCCTAACATTTCTTGACTTAGATGCAAAATTCAGATGAATTTCATTGAAATGCTTCCAAGCAAACCCATCAGAAGGATGACATAAAATACCAAAACTTCTTTTATTTTCAAAGTGCCACTTCATATGCTCGGCTGATTTCAAAGATGCATATAATTTTTTGAGCTGAGAAATTAGGTGAAAGTAATGTATCTTTTTGTAAGGAATTCACTTTCTCATTTGATGACCTCTTACGGTTGGTTTAAAACAAAGATGACTTGCAATCATTCAGATTGGCAAACTTGCATTCATTCAGATTGGCATCAATTGTGTAAAACAGCATACAACCATTGATATAACAATTGATCTTCATAGAACTTAACCCCAATTTTGAAACCAAATTCTTTGCTTGGTAAAAGTTATTTGGAATGTGGTTTTTTGAAGGATTTGAGGATTTAATAAGTTTTGTCATTTTATCAAAACATTTTTAAGATATATTAAGTACATCATTTGTAGAGTCATAGACAACTCACAATGAGTTTCACAGCTTGACCACAATGGTCATTGGGCAGCAGCCAACATGCCATAAAAAGCTTGAGCATCTATGTTTGGAGGTTCCTCTTATGATTAATGCCTTCCTCATGATTAGTTTCAGTATAAAAACTAGTTCTCATTGCATCATAAATCATATTTTCATACCTATTGTTCACCGCATCACCACCAAATGAGCATTACTAGGAGCTCCCCTATATATATTGAAATCTAGAGGTTCAGTCTCTCCATGTGCAGTCCAATACCAATAATTAGGTTGAAACCCATATTTTAATAAATGTACATGTGCTTCATTCGGTATCAAAATTTTCAGATTCTTACTTTTTGAACAAGAACACCTTATTCCTCCATCTTTCAAACATTGAGGTTGGATAGATGCATAATCAATAAAAATTTTCCCCCTAGCAGCAAACTCTTTCGTATAATCTTTTTGATTCAACACGAGCCTATTATACATCCAACTACATTCAACATAAATATTTGTATTTTGTAAAGGAGTAAATTCGTTAGAAACGATCTCAATTTGAGCGATGCAAAAGTAATTTTATTATAAATATTAGATTTTGATAAAACTATTTGATTATTTATTTTATTAATGTATGTTTGTTAGAAAGTAATTGCTTATAGTACAATAAAAATAAAAATAATAATAATAATAATAATAATAATAATAATAATAATAATAATAATAATAATAATGATGATGATGATGATGATGATGATGATGATGATGATGATAATAATAATTATTATTATTATCATTATTATTATCATTATTATTATTATTATTATTATTATTATTATTATTATTATTTTTATTTAGAGATGAATATATTTGGCAAATAAAAGAAAACGAAGAGTAATCGACAAAAGAATTAAAGAATGATCTAACAAATGAAGTAGGTAAACAAATTATTTTATGTTTGTTTGATTTGGGATATTAACATTTACTATGACTTTTAATATTAGGTAATCTCTTGCTTGATATGGAATATGATATTTGTGGGCCAGCCCATAATTTGTCCAAAGCCCGTACTATAGATGAGATTCATAGCCATTGAAGTAGTAGGTTTGGGGATGAGATTATGTAATCTCAACCCTCTTTGAAATTTGATTTGAATGTAAATATCAAAATTATTTCTCAAATTCATATATTATTTCATTTATGCATTAATTTCATGATTCCTCTAGCAAGAATTTTTCAAGACTATTTTGTCATTATAAAGAAAATAATGTATATCAAACACCTCCCTAAATAAGATATCCAAATTGCCCAAAAATTAAGACTAAACATAATGAGAGCAACATTTTAATTGAAAAAAATTAATAATATTAATAAATACATAATGACATATAAACACTCCCCCTTATATCCATCATTATTATGCAAACAATTAAAAATCAATCAGCAACAAATGAGAAGGCTCCACCCCTTCTCCTAACATCTCATCCTCTTTCCTAATTTTACCAATTGTAAACACTTCTAATGTATTGTACTATAAAAATATATAAAATTAAAACAAGATATCCAAACTCACCTCTAAATGCTCCACTAAAATCAACACTCACAAGAGATTTCCACCCAAGTCAACATAGCCTACATCATTAGGTACATATTACAAGCGCACATATTCATTAATAAATCATAGTTCTACAAACTAAATGAAAACTTAAATATTTAATACAATTCAATATATAGTACCAGAAAATTTAACTCAATCCAAATTCTAATAAAAATTTTAATTTAAATAAAAATATAACTCTAACAAATATAACAACATTTAAAACAAATATAAAATGTAACTCAAATTCTAACTAATACATAAATCTTTATTTTTGTTAAATCAAATTATTATACCAAAAATAATATATTATTATTTGAGTTTAACTAACTCATAAATCAAATTTTAACTAAAACATAATCAAATTTTAACTAATAGAGATAATTAATTAAAACATAATGGAGATAACTAAAACATAAATCAAATTTTAACTAAAACATAATCAAATTTTAACTAATGGAGATAATTAATTAAAACATGATGAAGATAACTAAAACATAATTAAGAAAATTACCTCAATCAATGAAAATAATACAGTAGTATACACTCTTCAAACCTGAAACAATAACCCAAACAACCATTAGCATTTTTTTTAAAATTAAAACTAATTTTTCAAAAAAAAAAAATTAAGTCTAGATCTGGCTGCCCAACGACGGTCTAATCTGGCTGGCCGCTAGTCATTGGCCAACCAACGATCAACAACTAGTGCAGCCAAGGGGTTGCTAGCCATAACAGTGGCTAGTGTTGATGCAGCCAGCAGCCCACTGGGCCGCACCAACACTGGCCGGCCATTTAAATAATTTTAAAAGAGAAAAAGAAGAAGAAGAAGAAGAAAAAGGGCAGAAGAAACTTGAGAGAAAAATGCAAGTTATCTTGGTAGGGAAAGAGAAAATTAGGGAATTTTATTTAACCACGACAAATTTTGTTCGAAATTATTTTATTTTATTTTTCTAATTTTTTAATTTTGCAATGGATTTTTTCGTCACAAAAATTGACTTTTGTGATGGATTCAATCCGTAGCAATTTTTTTTTCAATTTTTTATTCTTTTTGTAGCAGATTTTATGACAAAAAATTTTGAGACAGAATTTTCATTGCAAATTGCGATGAATTTTTTCCGTCACAAAAATGCTATTTTTTTAGTAGTGTTAGGAGAACTCAATTAAGTTCTCTTTCAGATTCAGAAAACAACCATATATATATATATATATATACACCCCCGTAATATGCACTTTTTTTATATATGTGTGAATATACATTACGTTAATATATTTATAATAAATAAAATCATCTATAATATCATAATGGAGCGAATTTCAAACAGGCCTGAATTTAAATAACGAAATCTGAGATCCAGCCCAAAATACATTTGTACTCTTAAAACCTTTTGCAAGCCGAGTTGGGGAATAGTTTTACATCTACTCGAACCTATTTTTTAATCCAAACACTCCATTAAATTGGACCTCATAATGGATTTGATCAAGAACCTATTTTCAGTACCCTTAACAAAGAAAATATATATTAGTGGGGAAACTACTTAATGGAAAATAATTGCTGCATTAATTAAACTTGAACTCAGAAACTCAATAAATTTGAAATATCAATTTATGATTTAGCTTTCAGCTTTGCCTTTAATGCTCTTATATTGTATAGTACGCACAAACAATTAATTTATAAAAATCTCAAGTTAAATTTAAATGTCAATTAAAGATCCAATAATCCAACTTAATATGAAAAACATTTTAATTAGCCCAAAAATTTATGAAAATTAACAAATTAACTTGAACTCATTATGTGCGTCTCTCTCTCTGTACATAGATAGATAGATAGATAGATAAATCATATATACAATAGATACAATTGCAAGCAGGCGCACACACATATACTACAAGAAAAATTACATTTAATGGTACTATAAAATGTCACTTAAATAATGTCATAGTGACAATTTTTTATTTAATTGTATTTTTTAAAAGTGTTATTTATAGCGATATAACTAAAGGTGTAAATGTCACTATTTTAATCATATTGTGACGTTGATAAAGTGTAATAAGAAATACATTTAATGACATTTTAAAATATCACAAAAAGTAAATTGAATGACATTTCAAGATGTCACATTTTTTATTTTTTTTTGTTAAAGTGACATAGCAATATGCCACAAAGATGGATGAAGTAACATACTAAAATGCCATAAAAAAATTCTTTTGATGACATGCTTAAATGTCATGGAAAATATAATAGATGACATATTAAAATGCCACAAAAAATTCACTAAATGACATTGTAACATGCCATAAAAAAACAATAAGTGATATGCTAAAATGCCATAAAAGATATTTTAAATGATATGTAAACATGCTAGAAAATTATATATAAATGGCATGTTAAAATGCTACAAAAGAAGTATTTAGTCGACACTTTAGAATG
>JACGDI010000472.1:1571149-1586301 GCA_014898725.1 Jacaranda copaia | reverse complement strand
AAATGAGGTCGATGCAGGTCAACCAGATAGATGTGCCTTTGGACTTCATAAGCTGTTTCGCCTGAAGATGGGCCTGTTGGGCCTACTGGACTATCCCGTATCATGTTGGACCTCATGAGCTGTCTCATTTGAAGTTGGCCCTATTGGGCCTATTGAATTATCCCATGAACAGGCCTACTGGATTATCCCATATCACTTTCAATTCTTCTATACTTATCACTATATACTGGAATTATAACTACAAATAAATTAAATTGTGAAAAAATATACATACAATCTAGTAATAATCTACTTCGACCCACAGGCATGCAATTGCGGTCCACTCTGTTATCATAAATTGAAGTTACGACTTTGCTTGTCTTCATCGTTTTTTGTTTCTTTTATAAAAAGAAATTTAGTAGTTTGTTAATTTAAATATGTGAGTAGGCATTAGGTGGTTTACCAATTTACTCAATGAAGAATTAAAATATAATTAATTTAGTCTACTTAATTGAAATATGATTAATTTAGTTAATAATTAAA
Organism: Jacaranda copaia; assembly: GCA_014898725.1. Classification (NCBI taxonomy): domain Eukaryota; kingdom Viridiplantae; phylum Streptophyta; class Magnoliopsida; order Lamiales; family Bignoniaceae; genus Jacaranda; species Jacaranda copaia. Next base: position 1,585,779 of record JACGDI010000472.1, on the reverse strand, counting down.
AATAATATTAAATTATTAAGTTAATCAATACATTAATGACACCATATATAAGTTTATATATTTTATAGTTATTAATTGTATTTGTATTTTATCTATACATAGTAATTTTTAAATGATATAGTAACTAAATATGAGTGGCATTTTCAAGAAAATACTAGTGACATTAATTAAGTGCCTATTAAAATGTAATTATGTTGTCATGTCAAATTCCACTATATAGCGGGATTATATTATATTACATATATTATAATGATATTTTTTTTATAACTACCACCATATTGTTTTATTGTGTGACTATATTGTAAAATATCATTAAATTAGTATAATTAAATATATTGTGGCATTTTCTACAAAATGACACTATAACCTGATAAGTGTCATTTTTAATAACAATTACTTTCACTTAGTTAAGCGCCTTTAAAAATCCATTTCTGGTGGCATGTTCAATCAAATGCCGTTATTTTATTTGACATTTATTAGTTAAACGTTACAAAATATTATCTTCATTGTCATTTTTTAACAAATATTACCATAATAGTATTATGTGTCATTGTATTATAAAAAGCTACCAAGTGAATGTCACTAGATATTTTATAACATTTTTTTTCAAATAACATTATAACTAACTATAACTAACATTTAAAAAAAATAATTAGTGACACTAATTAAATACCTATAAAATATATTTATAGTAACAATTTCAATCAAATGTCAACATTTTTTTATCATTCAATTATAAAATATTAATAAATATTATTTTATAATGATATTTTTTATAATTATCATCATATTATTTTTATATGGTATTATTTTATAAAATATTACTAAATTAATGTCACTAAGTATCATTTTTCTTGTATTGACATACATGTGGGTATATGTGTGTGTGATCCGACAGGGGCGCGTTACTGAGGTTAGTGTACCTGGAGATGATGCAGTAGTCTATGACACTTTGCCTTGGGGTGACATGACAGCTGATTAAATCTGAAGCCAAACCAAAGCAGCCCATGCACATTTACTCTTGACATCAGAACCACCACTAAATTCCAATAACCCAACTACATGATTTGACGTTTCAGATTCTACCTTTAATCAGTATTCAATATCAACCAAGACATTTTTTTATTATATATTATGATCAATGATAACATATTATTATTCAAAAAAAGAAAAAAAGATTAAAGTGGGCATGCAGCCATTAATATGATATATTGGAGGGATGCTGGCTATCAAATTGGTTTGTGGGATTTAGGTCTCAGTTTCTCGATTCGATATACAAGCAGTGAATGTGACTCATGATCACTTGAACTGTAGCTATCATATACAATGGGGTCCATCCAACAATTTTGGATTTATTCAAGAATTTCACCACACACTCACCTGCAGACATAATAATTCATTGTGGCTCTTTTAGTAATTTGAATGGCCGATGACAGATATACACACCATGCATTTTATGGATACATGTCAAACTATTTATTCGAGTATATACACACCATGCATTTTATGGATACATGTCATACTATTTATTTGAGTACATATTTGCACCAATTAAATTTTTAGATGACATGTGATAATATATATCTGATATATCAAATTAAAAATTTTAAGTGCATAAAAATAAAAATTTAATTAAAAAAATTATTTGAACAAAAAGGGGTTATTGAGCTTATCTAACTAATCCTACTTAAGATGGGTCACATAATTCATTTGGATTCAAGCACACCAAAAATCAAACTGGTACAAATACCAACTTCCACATCGAAAAAGACATTTAAGTACCTTTTTTTTTTTTTTTCTAACTCAAGCACTAACCCTATGTGGATGCATTCTAAAAGTAAAAATCCACCATTCATTAATTTACAAAAATGACCTCGAATCCTATATGATATAACAACAATATCATAAATATATATATAAGTGAAGAATATGAAATTTATGATTATTATATATGTACGTGAGGGCGTTAGCTACAACCCTTGGATATAGGGCAAATTAAAGATTGATTATGAAGGGATATGTTATATATGGTTATGTGGTCCTTACTATTCTCAAATTTATGTGGGACATCATGCTTTTTATGTGATTGCAAAAGATGGCTTATGGCAATGCCCTCTTTTCATTTTATGCATATAAAAACAGGATTACTGCATTATACTGTCAATTGACCTCATGATATATAGCTAGAAATTTCCATTCCCCATGTATATGTACTTTAATTATTTGTAATGCTTATATATACTTTTTCTGATTTCACTCTCAGAGTTATTATAATATAAGGAAATATGTGCCAGGTTGATATTATAGAACATAACTTGAGAAGAAATAAAAGTCAAATAGTTAAACAAATGTACTTTATATATAGTAATTTATTTTTGTTCAAGTAACAAATTCTAGTCGTTTATTTCCAGGCAATGGAGTAAATTTAAATTCACAAGATAATTATTTCATTAACTCTATTATCGACTTTGAATATATACTTAAAAGTTATGCTCCTCATCATTCCACACGCTACCTAGTAGAGGGCGCAATTAATTGAAGTGGATTCTCTTTTCTTCTATCTTGTGTGCCTCATTAGCTAAAAGGGCACATTAAATGCATTGAAATTTGAAATTTGAACAAGTTTATATTTGAAAGTTTATGAAATATGGTTCAATTTATAAGTTTTTAAAGTAAGAATTTGGGGATTAATTATAAGTTCCTTCAGAAAAATTAAGGAGTTGCTAACTTATTTTTTAAATTTTAACAAATTCCTTTAATTTTAATCATATTAACTATAAGATCATCATTATTAACAATTTATAATTAGTTTTTTTATAATTTTATTTTATCTAAATATTTCATGAACTTATTTTTTAAAATAAAATCTAATGTTTTACAAGTTTTAAACCCAAAGTTAAATTCTCCAACCAGCATTCCAATTTCCAATTAAATTAAATGCAAATGGGCACTTAGTCAATAGATAGTGCATTAGAATATTCACAATGAAAGTTGATGGAAATATATATACCAACTTACAAGACCAATAATGCATGTTTGCAGTAGCCAGCACTTGTGACCAACTTCATTTCAGTAGAATAATACTATAGCCTTAATTTCCTGATTGAGCTGCGGGTATCGAGTGACTTAATTAATTATACAAAGTAATGGAAGTTTTAGAATTGTACAGGAAAAGCCCTTCAGGCTTCAACGGATCAATGGCATCTAAAGGTAATTAAGGGCAACATTAATTACAGTAATTACAGACATACATAATCTTGCACGTTTTGGTTGACACAGAATATATAGATCGAGAAATAAACTAAGGTCACTTCTCAGGGCAAAAACTAGTACAGCGCCTTTTTTGCAAAACCCCGTGTCCAAGATGAGTGGCAATATTTAGTTAATTAAGCACTGATGATTTAGATGGTGAAGACTATATAACACAGTAGTCTTGCAGCTTGTTGGGTTGGAAAAGAATGCAATTTTTTTTTTTTTTACCCTTATTTACAACATTAATTAATGTGTGAAAATTTCATTAGAAGCCACGAGATATCTGAGTCCCTTCTCCTCCTCCAACTGCATGGTCCATCTTAGCTTGTTTGTTGGCCTCCAGGTTGAGTCCAAAACGAATATGAGGAAGATGTGCCCACTGAATATATAAAAACATACAAAAGAAAAATAATTAAGTAACGCGCTTGAATCCGTCGTACGTACGTACATGGATTTTCGCAAAGTTATAATTTATCCTACCGACACGTATATATGATCAAAAGTTATGTATTTATAAAAACACGCTTTAATATGTGAAAAATAGGAGAATAACTTATGAAGCAGCCTGATCAAGCTGTCGATTCTCACATACCACATTAGTACTGGGTATCAAGATTTCTTGAGTGTTTCTCTAAGGTCCTTATAAAACCATTTTGTTTTTATAACATTCTAGAAATTTGACACGAATCTCTTTTTTTCAGCAGTTTTTTCCTAAATCAATACATTTTTTTTTTAAAAAAAAAAACTAAATTCGATATATATATGTTCTCATAGGACTTACATTTTTGGCAGCTGCGCTAAAAGCTTCCCGGTGACTAATTTCAGGATTGCTTGCCTTTATCCTCTGAATCTCCTCCCTGGAAACATAAAGCACCATAACAATCACACACACAAACACAGCCACATATATTTCTATATAATGATAATATATTATATTACTTATTATAGGGTACCAAAATTAAATTAGATCTTAATTTCTTTGAGGTATACTTCATGATATAATATATATATATATATAGAGAGAGAGAGAGAGGAACACTTTCGTGTCTTAAAATTAAAAACAAAAAAATAAAGCAAAACGAAAAATTGTGATTTTTTGTTGTTATGCAACAAAAAATATCCTACGTACTTACTTTATGAAACGATTATATGCTGATGGGACACGTTGTCTTTTCTCCGGGGCTGTAAAAATTCACAATGGTAACAAAGAGATCAAGTTAACAAGTGATGTAAAATTCCAACAGAAGAAGAGGAGGAGGAGGAGAAAGTTGTTGCTCAAAAAACAAAATCGGAGGGTGTTTGTTTAAGTTTAATTAAAAAAATTTATAAGTTCATACATCTTATGAGATGTTTCTGAAATTTATAAGATGTTAAATTTTTTTAAAAAATATAAATTCTTTAAGTGTTTAGATAAAATAAGACGTTAGTAATAATAATTTTTAAATTAACATGATTAAAATTAAAGGAGTTTAAGATCTAAAAAATAAGTTAACAACTCCCTTTTTTTAAAAAAAAAAGTTTATAAACTTCTAATATTTTATTTTATTATATTTTAGGAGCTTATAAGTTTTTTTTTAGAAAAAATTTATCAAATAATACTTTTTAATATCTTATAATTTCTCAAACATCTTATAAGATAATTTGAAAAGTTTATAAGCATACCCTAACATCCTCTTAATAAAGGAAACAAATCCTTATGATGACACTCAATAGAAGAAACAAATCAACAAGAGTTGAGCACACTCTTTTCAAAAACCTAATTAAGTAAAGAACATTATGTAGACTTTTTTCTTTAAGAGATAATTTTTTATTGAAATTTAAATAAAAACATTGTATTAAGTAATGTATAAGAAAGAAATTTAAAAATGTATTTACCAGCCAATCCCCAAAAACTGAAATGCCGGGGCATGTAGAGTACATATACATGATGATAAGAAGGCGTGACAGGTTGATTTAGTTATGAATAAAGAGGCAGGCGTCGCCCTGATACTATACACAAAGGTGTGCATGTACGTGCTAGCTAGTTAGGACCTATGAATATATATAGCTATGAAGGATTCATGTAGTGTCGCAATCGCAACAGGTCATGAATGAAAATGCTACAAAGAAAAGAAAGTCAGGCCCTTTTTACAGCACTTTCTGATGGAAAATCATCAAATTTTTCAACTTGATAACAAAGTGGGATCTCAAAGATAAGATAGTACCACATGGGCATTTTTTTTTTTATTAACATGATAAATAAACTCATAAAAATAATATATTAATTTATTATAAAAATTATACATGTAAATATCAACTTTTGGTACTTATTCAAATTGAATGTTTATTTTCACTTTAAGTAAGGGATTTGATAAGATAGAATAAAAATATTATATTCTATCTTATTACTTCAACCAAACTAATCATTAATAATTCGACACTTAAATCATTCTATAAAAATAATAATAGTATATAATATAAAAGTCGTGTTTAAATAAATATATACTAAATAATTAACAAATAATTTTTGTTCCATTGTAATGAGTACAAAAATAAAAGAAAACCCACAAAAGAGAAGTTATTTTCTTAATATCAGATGTACAACTAATTTCATGCTGCCACTTAAGTTTTATCAATAACAACGTTATTTTTAGGGTTTATAGATGTAATTAATGGAACGTGTGCAAGAAAGACAAATAAATATAAAAAAGAATAAAGAACTTTACGGCGATTGGGGGTGAACTTAGGTTGTTCATATTGAGGTTGCAATGGGCCAAATCTATTGCACTTTGAAGATGAGCCGCCACTGTCTTTAATAGCAACTTCGGCATTGGATTGTTGTTTCTGGTTCAGCTTCATTCATGTAAAGACTGACATATTGTTAGAAAATAAATTAATGACTCATCAAATACATGTAGCAATTAGTGGTACTATATATATGTATTAATTAAATGATTAGATGGTATTATTAGTATTAACTAGTTAACTGTTGTGCCATTAAGACAATATATATATAGATTCTACTTTCACTGCCACCGTGCCATTATCCCCTATGGTTAATTTGATGTAATATACATATAAGATAATTTTTCAAAAGGTGGCCAATATTTCTTCCAATGAGGATCAATTAATGTGACGTTATCCTCACTTTTTGGTGTAAAAATACAGATAAAAAAATTTCGAAGGAGGGCCATTTTCCTAATTATTTTTTGATGTAAATATAAATATATATATATATATAGAGAGAGAGAGAGAGAGAGTGTGTGTGTGTTTTAATTTTGCTTTGGTAGTCTTAAAAATATTCCGCCTTGATCAAAATGAGGATTATTAATTAAATATGTATGGCTAGGACACTGAAACTTATGTATATATCCTTATTGTACTTCCATGTATGTCCATGTTGTTGGAGACATAAAAAACTGAAGCACAGAAGAATCTGAAAATTATCTAGAATTATATTTAGGAATATAAGATATTAATAAATTAAAATACCTGGAAATCTTGGAAATGAATTGCAGACTGATGAAGCAAAGCTCCCATATTAACAGACAGCAAATTCGCACAATGCCCACATCTAACTGTCACCATTGTCAACATACTGCTGCATGGAACACTAACCTGCAGTCCCCAAAATATGCTAATTGCATTTGTCAGAATAGCTACATCCCTAACACAAACCCACAAAAAACCTTTTCTTCTTGATTAGCCCAGAAAATAAACCCTAAACAGTAAAACCCTTTTCATTTCTCATTAATCTAAGGAAACCCAGATAGAATTCTTGAATGGAATTCAAAAGGAAGAACAATTTGTTAGGTAAAAAAAGAAAGGAAGAAGGAAAGAAAGCCCTTGTGAACATATATCTGCAGCAACCAATAGAATAGAAGAATTAAATGGGAACCAGGAAGAACTTTTTATATGTCTATTTCTTTTCTTGGTGTAGCTTTGAGAATGGAGAATGTGTGAAGCCAATTCTTGAACATATAATAAAGACTGCAAATGCAAAGGATTGATTCACGGGCGTCACATGGGCACTACCCACGAAGGGGTTTCTCTTCTTCAGCTGCGAAAAAGAGACCCTTCTCTCTCTCTCTCTCTCTCTCTCTCTCTCTCTCTCTCTCTCTCCCTTCAGTGCTCCTGGCTCTGACAGTACCCACTCACTATGTGTATTTTTGTGTGTGTGAGTGTGAGAGAGAGAGAGAGGATAGCGACGTGACTGGGAACGGAAATCATCAAAAATCATAACGAAGATGGAATCATCGCTAAAATTTAAACACTATATAGCCTTTGCTTTAATTTGTTCAAAAATTACAGGTCAAAGATCAAATCTCGTTAGCAGAAAAAAAAAAAGAAAAAAGGAGAAAAAGAAAAAAAGAAAAACTTATGTTGGAAAAATATAAAGGAAAAAGAAACCCACGGTTTTCTTTTGGTTTTCTTTTGGCAGTTGTTTCCTGGCTAAGATCTCACATTAACAAGAAAAAAACACGAAGATACGTTAGATGAAAGTTTAGGAAGATGGTGTGAAAAGTAGTGTCTTATTTCATTAAATGATTTGCAATTCAGACAGCATTTGACTGTAATAATAGCAGTTCTAGAGAGAGAACTAGATGATAATAAATTGCGGCATATGACCGAAATTAAAGGACGCAAAATATATATATTTATATAACCTGCAGGAACCCTAAAATTATATATGACAGGCCCAGGTTCAGGTTCAGATATAGATATCAGAAGTGGAAAATAGGGTTGAAAGACACCAATTGAATCCATGCTCTTTTTTAAGATATTCAGAACAACAGCAAATCTGGATTTTCTTTCCCTTCACAAAATAGGCTTTAATTTCATAGATTTTAAAAGAATCTTCAGTGAATCAAATGAATTTCAACATAAAATGTACAGACGCATACAAACAATTTGTAATTAGCATGTTGCTGGTCCAAATGGGGGAACTCTTGTTGCTTTTCTTTCATATGTCATTCTAAAAACTCATCTGGCGGCTTTATGACAGAAATTCAACAGGGAAAAGAAAATCAGCATAAAATATATATCATGCTATATATATATATAGCTAGGTAAGAAAAAAAAAGCAGCACAAATTAACCAATTAAGTAAATCCAAAACCCCTTCAACTGCATTCTTGTATATATGTATCTTCTTCTGGGGAAAAAAAAGGCCTTTTGTTCTTTTTCTTTTTCATTTTATTGCGAAATTTGAGGCCAATAATTGACCCCTTTAACTTTTCCTTTGAGAAATGTGATTCCAGTGGCCATCAACCTTAAAAATTAAGCTGACTGAGAGTAGCTGAAACTCTCAGAGTCTTTAGGACAAAATACTTGAATAATATATACGAATTGGTTTCTTGAGGATCTAATTGACTTTAATTTTTTGTGCAAGATGATAAGTTCAAGAGTTTGAAAGAATACAATAATATACCGCTAGAATTGTGTTGCAGAAGTTGCAGTGAACGTAACAAACACGTTCTGAGGTCATATCCACTGACATTTTTGCGGGATCGCCGGAGATCAGCAGTGTTTAGATTTTTTTTTTCTTTTTTTGGTGGGTGTCAACGAGAATAGCTAGCTAGCCAGCCAGCCAGCCATGAATCTCAATAGCGCACAATTAAGTTGAGTCACACCGGAAAAAGAAATTGGGTTGAAGTAGATCAAGAAGTGAAGAACAAAAGTACTATAGAAATCTAGGTGCCTCAGCCTCTAAGACAACGAGGAAAACAAGAAAAGAGGAAAAAGGGGCAAGAATAGAAGAGAGAGAAGGGATAATATTTATAATTAATATTTCTATATGAGGTTTGTTTGGGGGAGACGGTGAGGGATGAGTGAAATGGGAATAATTCTAATTTTTTAGTGGTATTGTAGTGGGGTTTGTGAAAAGAAAAGGAGGTACTTGTTTGTGGAAATCATGGATTCTTGAATTTTATCAGACAGAGTGATGGACAAGACCTGTTTGTTTATATTTTTAAGATCATTTTCATATTTTCCTATTTCTAGACTCATTACAATAAAACTGCAAATTAAAGGCACTAAAAATTATATACCACATATACAATATTATAGTGACATTTTTATATATAATAATATTTTTTAAAAGTATCATTTAGATAAGTGTAGATATAAATATAAATGTCACTATTTTATCCTTTTTGTGGCATGAATAAAATGTAATAATTAATGAATTAAATGACATGTTAAATATCATGAAAAATGCATTAAATGACATATCAAGATGCCATAATCTCTTTAAAAAAAATGATATGCTAACATGCTATAAAAAATGTACATGATATATTAAAATGCCACAAAAAATTTCTTAAACGATATGATAACATATCATAAAAAATTGTAATAAATGACACGTAATGTTACAAAATTTCTTTTAATGATATACTAACATACTACAAAAAATATGGTAAATAATATGTTAAAATATCGTTAAAAGATTCTTTAAAGGAAATGTTAGCATGCCACAGATTAAATAGTAACATTAACATGTTAAATATCACAAAAATTTTTTTTTTATGACATGCTAACTTGTCCCCACTTGTCATATGTGAGACTCCAACATGGCCCAACTAATCTTTATAAAATTTGAACCCACAACAATTTGTTTGCAAGAATATAAGTTTACCATCAAACTATCCATCAATAATTGATATATATTAAAAAATATTGATTTATTTTTATCCTTTGAAAGTACATTTTCTCAATTATTTTAAAATATACATGTGTTCTTATTTTTGTGAGAGATAATTAAACTAGAGATATAAATATCCAAAAATAGAAAGAGACAAAGCAAAACATAGAGGTGAGGAGAGAAAAAAAATCAGCAATAGCTCAACATTTTTATGTTGTTTTAATGTATAGTTAATTTAGTCAATACATTAAAATATATCAAATAGTTAATCAACATATTAATGATAAGATATATATATATGTATGTATGTATATATATTTGTAAATTTTATAATTATTTATATACTTATACTTTATCTGCTTTTTTGTGATACTTTTTTTGTATTGAACATGACTAAATTATGAATGGCATTTTTTTTTCCAAAATGAAATAAAATTATACTGATATTAGTTTAAATATATTTGACATATAATCAGGTTGATTATTTCAATAAAAGGTCACTATATTTTTACTAGATATATTAACAGATTGATACTAAGTATCACTATATTTTAAAGTATCACTAAGTTAGTGTCAATAAATAATTTGTGGCATATGAGTGGAGTTTTTTTAAGAAAAATAGTGGTACTAGTTAAATACCCTTGAGATACATTTATGTTGGTATTTTCAATCAATTGTCACTATTTTCATTTGTCATTTATTAATCAAGCACTATTAAATATTATAATATAGTGGCATTTTTCAATAATTATCACTATATATATCACTTTTGTGGCATTTTTTCTACATAATATCATAAATAAATATGAGTGGAATTTTTAAGAAAAACTAGCTAGTGACATTAATTAAATGCCTTCTAAATGCATTTTTATTGGCATTTTGAATCACATGCCACTATTTTATATACCATTTAATAATCAAGTGCAACTAAATATTTTATTATAATGAAACCTTTTTACGACTAACACTATTGTTTTTGTGTGTTATTATATTAGAAAATACCACTAAGTTAGTGTCATTGAATACTTTATGATATTTTTTTAAATGACATCATAATTTAATATTAGTGGCATTTTTCTAAAAAAACTAATAGTACCAATTAAATATCTTTGAAATACCTAAATCTTAGTATTTTTAATAAAATATCACTATTTGATTTATTATTAGTAATCAAATGCCAACAAATATTATATTATAATGGAGTTTTTTTAAAACTATCACCATATTATTGTTTTGTGTCATTATATTATAAATATCACTAATTTAATGTGACTAAATATCAATTTTATTGTAGTGAGTTGAAAAAAGAAAACTAAATTTTTCTATAAATACTATAAAAAAAAATTATTATAAAATAGTTAATAACAATGCAAAAGCTATCAACAATTATATATGAAGTCAAATTTTGTTTATCGAAATGGTACTTTGTCAAATCTAAATAGTAATAGTAAAGTATTTAAGTAGTTGGTAACAATTTTGAAGAAGGATTTTGTTACCATTAAGTTATATTATTATTTGTAATAAAATAAAAATTATTATCACTTAAAAAATATTATTAATAATAGAATAAAAATTATTATTACTTCGATGATTCTTTTTCACAGTATCATTTACTATTATTTTTGTAGAAAAAAATGTATTGATTTCATGGGATTGAAATTAAAATATAGCTATTTGATTGTTTCTACGAGGAAAGAAGGATTTAAATACGAAAATTGTGCTTAGTTTTAATATCTAAAAGAATAATTTTTGTGCAATATGTAATAGTATTTTATTGTACAAGTGATATATAATTTTTGAATTTCATTATTATTCTTTATGTCCTATCGGCCTCATTGTACTGGGAAAATAATCATTATTTAGTTGGATGTAGGCCCTATTAATCTCTTATGTCAGATTAATGTTATACCGACTGAAAGTGAAAATGTTTTGAATTTACTTTAATGAGTCTTGATTAATTTTAAGTTAATAAATCTAATCAAAGATGAATAGTAGAATATTTCTTATATAACAAATTATATAAGAATCATGGGTCTGAAAATAACATCTGCAGGTCTCGATAAAAGCATTTTTTCAATTTTTAGGGCTCATTTCTTTTTATTTTCAAACTCCGATAAAAGCATGTTTTTCAATTTTTAGGACTCATTTCTTTTTATTTTCAAACTCCATTTTTATTTTTTATTGAAAATAAGAATAGAAAATTATTAACTTTTACACTATTTTCTTATACATTTTTATTCTCAAAACATTCCTTTTCACATTCTCTCTCTCAATTTTCATACTTATTTCCCCTCTATTATTATTTATATATACTTTTTTTATCTTCACAATACTTCTTAAGCAACATTTATCACAAAACTACAATAAATTCAAATTCAAATTATAATGTTATTTTTTCAAACAATTACACGTCACATCATCAATTCTAATTCAAACACTTTCTTCCTTTTAATATAAAAATACCAAACATCCAAATACATATCATTTTCACACCAATGTAAACTTATAATTTTAAACAACACATCCAAACACAATTTTAGTTTTAAAAATACTTTTTTAACTAATTTTTCACCATGTATTTTCACCAAAACATGAAAACACCCTAAAAAATGAATCCAAACGGGCCCTTACGGCCCGTTTGTTTTTATTTTCAAACCCCATTTTCATTTTCTCCTAAAAAAAATAGAAAAATATCCACTTTTACACCATTTTCTCATACATTTTCATTCTCAAATCATTACTTTTTACGTTCTCTCTCCATTTTCATATCTTTTTCAATCCCAATTATTACTTATATCTACTTTTTATATTTTCAATACTTTTCAGACAACATTCACCACAAAAATATTATAAATTCAAATTATAATATTATTTTTTCAAACAATTACACATCACATCATAAATCAAATTCAAAAAACTACACAAGTTTTAATACAAAAAATACCTAATATCGAAAAACATTTCATTTTCACAACTATAGTAACCAATATTTTTAAACAACACATCCAAATACAACTCATTTTTAAAAACACTTTTTCTAAATAACTTTTCACTATACATTTTCACTAGAAAATGAAAATTACTTCAGAAAATGAAATCAAACAGGACGTTAGTTTTTGCCTGGAAAGGCAGAAAATTGGCCTCAACAAATCATATTCTTTTAAAATTAAATATAGTTTGTACATTTTATGTAGTGAAAAAAATGTCCTTTTAAGCAGTAAAATAAACATGGTCATACAGTGTGGAGTGAGGGGGTTGTCTTATTATGATTGAGAGAAATGAGTGGGTGCGAGTCGTGTTATTTACTTATTTTGAGTAGTGGATCGGAATAAGGGAGCGAGATGGATGTTAATGCTGGGGAATGTTTAGGGATTGGTGTAACAATGTTCCTGCAAATTGGAAGCTACTGCCTATTTATATCGGACTGAGACTATTTTCAGAAAGAGACTTAATTAACCACAACATTAAAGGAATAATGCCAATATATATATATCAGCCGAGATTATTCTTTTTAAAATATTAAATAAGTGGAAGATTCCTTAGACTGTAAAACAAAAAACATACTATAATGTGACAAGATGAAGAATATGATAGAATCGACACGGAAGGTTTTTGAATTTTGACAATTAACTATTTATCAAGAAAGCAGTCAAGCTGAGATAACCAAGTGTCTCATATCGAAAAGGCTCAAACTATGACAATAATGATATATAGATGAACTTTTTAGTATATTGTAGTCTGCTGTAAATGCCGTTTGTGTTTATACAAAAATTATGTCAGTAACGTCCTGTGTAGCGAAATTTATTAATAATTAAAAAAAAAAAAAGCAATATAAGTAATGTCATAAAGGTAAACTAGAAATGAAGAGAACGTAGTACTGTAGAGATGCAAATGAGTCAAATTGTTTTGAGCTTTACGAGCGGTCAAATTTGAGTCGAGTTGAATTGAGTTCGATCTCTATTTTGGAGCTAAATATGGATTAAACCTCTATAAAATTCAAAATTGCCATAAAATCTTCTGTGAAGAAAATGAAGTCTTATTAGTACCTCGTATTTTTTCGAAATTGCCTCACTCACCCCAAATGAACTTTTTAGTCAGAAAATAAAAAAATAACAAAAATGCCTTCCTTTCTAAGCATGTGGAAGATTTTGGGCATTGTTGTACAATTTATCCATTGAATTTTTCATACATTTGGCATATTGAAAGAACAAAAGACCCAAAATCCACAAATCCACAAACCCTCCCTTTCACTCTCAGGAAAAAAAGAAAAATTTTGGCACAAGGCAAACAAGTCGTCGAATACATCATTTTTTCCCCCATTTTCTACATTTTATTGTGAAGAAATCATCCTTGATCGAAGCACTCCATAAGTCCTCATGGTGCAAGAAGTAATGAATTTAATCCACTACATGAGGGACTTTTTTTTAGTAGTTTCTAGTGTGTATTAGAATATGTAGCATTTTTAGCCTTTTGTAGTTATGGGAAAGAGAAAAAATTGTCCCATAATTGCTGGGAAAATGAATTCTCATGAATTGTTGCAACCGATTTTAGTCTTGGCATGCAGGTGAGGTTGTTGCGTATCAAAACCTTTATCTTCTGCCTCTTCTCCCTTACTCTATCAGTATTCTGGTTGTGTGTAACAGAAAAAAGGAAGAAAAAAAAAGTGCGCCTTTTTCTTTTCTTACAAGGGATTTTATGGCTCGTTTTATTTATATAGTGGATTGACTTAATCCATCAAAAAGTTGGTTGATTGT
>JACGDI010000472.1:1535625-1570933 GCA_014898725.1 Jacaranda copaia | reverse complement strand
AATATACTCAAGAATCAGTAGATTCCTTTAATGGATTTCCATCTAATTTCATTCTTTTCTTCCTATTCAAAAAGTAAGTTGCACCTAAAGAGGAGAAGCTAGTGGAGAAGAAACCTATTACCAAGAAGTCTCCAATGGTTGAGGGCCGACAGGAAGATTTACTAATGAATGGAAGAACTACTACAAATTTTATTGCCTTAAGAAGGTTTTGTTTGAATTTTCCTTAATTTTGAACACAAGACATAGATCATGGAAAGCAAAACTTAAAAAATGAGCATCTTAATTTTTGATTTAAAAAGTAAAAATTTAACAAAAAAAAGGGTAAATTATTGAAAATTTTGCAAAATCCCCAGTTAACTTAAAAGGGGCTTCCTTTTAGAGCATTTTGGACAATAATTCGCACATTTGCATTTTCTATTTGCATTCTGAGCATGTGTTCTCCATCAAGTGATTTTGTGGCAATTTTGAAGAAATACAAAGAATTGATAAAATTCTATTTTTTTCATCGGGGTTTTGTGGCAATTTGAGTTTCATAGGGGGAAATATGCATTTTCCCTCTTTGTTTTGTTCTAATTTCAAATTGGTTGTATCTACATTTGAGGCTTGATGCAAGCTAATATATTACTAAATATTATTTTTTTATTTTATTAAAAAACATAGATTATTATTATTATTTTATTTTGACTTAGAGCTCGTAGTTGTTACAACTCATTTGACAATTCGAGCTAAGTTAAGTTGAGCTTGAGCTTGAGCTTGAGCTTAATATTGAAGGCAAGAGTAGTACTAGAATGCAATAATTAAAACTTCAAAAGCTAAACTTAACTAGGCTACTCAAGCTATCAAGGATTTAAACATGCTGTAGATCTAGATTTGGTGAGAGAATTACCTTGAATTCTAGTTTCCAAGGAGAAAATGGTAAACTCCTTACCAATCTAGAATATGCTAGAAACCAGCGCAACAGGAAAAGTACAATTTTTGCCTCATTCAAACTTTTCCAAAAATCATGTAAAATTTGTCATATTTTCTCAACACCTTGATGAAGACGTTGGAAATTTTGGTGCAAAACTCAATTTGGAACTCCTCAGAAAAATTCACCAAAATTGTTGCTCTGTGTAGTATTTTGCCTCTATTGATATGATCCACACACCAATTGAACTTTCAATTTCTCTTCACTTTTAGTTGGAGAAAGAGAGGAGAAAATTTATGGTGATTTTGAGGTAGGAGAAGAATAGAAAGCAAAGCTTAAACACATGATGCAGTGCTTGGAGAGAGAGAAAGAGTTTTGGAGGGAAATGTGAAAGATTTTAATCTTTACAAATGGTGTGAATGGTTGAATTCCCTCACCTCTATATCTATATATAGAGAGAGGATGGTGTGATGCCAACTTAGCATCACACCTTCCTCAAGGGAGGGGGCGGCCACTTACTTGCCAAGGTGGCAAGTTTGAATTTCAAATCGTATTTGAATTTCATGTGCATTTCAATTTAATTTGGAATCTAATTTCAAATTAATTAAAATGCTAATTGAAATAAGCTCTTCATTTGAATTTTTCCTCCAAAATATATTCCTCTCATTAATTAAATTAAACACTTTAGTTTAATTAATTAACCCTTGACTTAAATCTTAAATCAACAGCTTAACTCTTAAGCTTAATTTTGTTAATTTAACTCTTTAAGTTAACTTTGATCGATTAGAGATCAAATGGCACAAAATAATTAACTCATTAATTATTGAGCTAATTTAACTTCTTAAATTATTTAATTAATTTAACTCTTAAATTAATCAAGTCAAAATTGATCTTCAAATCGATCACCTCAAAATTGGTCTACTAGGAGTGAATATTCTAATCGGTCTACTAGGAGTGAATATTCTAATGCTTAGAAAATTCCTCCATCAATTATGAATCTAACTAAATTTTGTGTGTGACCTAATAGGTTCTACCATTCATTAGATATGGGCTCACAACTCTTTCTGACTTTTGAATATCTCATATTCATTTTAGTTTAAAATAAACTAATCGACTCGATTCAATTAATCTCATTAATTGAAGAGTACCATATTGGAATAGTGCTTTGCAAGCTACTAAAATTGGCTTTGTAAACTATTTCACTCATGGTACAATCCTGATTGAATGATATTCTTTATATGACCATCTTCATTTTATACTTTGTCTCACTTCATTAGCATTTGAATGAAGCCCTCAGATCACCTATGACTGCGGGACTTGGTTTGGTGACTATAGAATAAGTCTCACACAATCATAATCTTCAATCTTTCAAATTATAGGATCTTATGAGACAGGGCATCTAAGATCTGGATAGACTTACACTAACGATATATAAATCTAAGGGTTGGAAATTGTTCAATTCCATGAGCAACTATATGAGATATAGATGCATGTTAATAGGTGCTTGTTAGAGAATAAGGCTTTATAAACCCACGAAAGAATCCACTACATAGTCGTAGTGGTGAGTCAGTAGTGACTAGTTCTCCTACTTATGCTAGTGCATATTATTAATTCTCTAACTTGAGGGTCCATGATAACTTTATGTCTAGTTCTCATGCTTTAATTCTTCCTTGACTACCTAGTGGGTCTTTTGGGTTGAAATTAGGTATGAGCTACTTGGCATAGAGGTTTGTGAGATCCAAGATGGAATCCCAACTCTTCATCTTTGTGAAAGGCGAATACATCTCCTATATGTTCTATAATGATCGATCTAAGAAATCCTTGTGCAATGTGATGTGATAATTTGGGAAGGCATTTCCAAAGATAAGGTCATAGAGAGAATTGAACATTAAGAATAGATGCATAGTATCGAGGCTATTAGGGAGCCGACAAATGTCTTGTCTTAGGTCTTTTTTAGGAGATAGAAAACGGAAGGACCATATTTGCATAGTATGCATAATGCTAGAATGGTTCTTCAAGAACATTTATTTTGGCCAATTAGTTGGGCTCCAAGGGCTTGAGGTTGGACATCGACCATGGAGATTAGGTACTTTTCAATTAATGAGATTAATTGAATTAAGTCGCTTTGTTTAAAGGAGTTTAAACTAAAGTAAATATTTGGTATTCCAAAAGTCCAGGGAGCTTTGAGCCCATGTCGAATGAATGATAGAACCTAATGGGTCACACACAAAAGCCAATGACATGGTCTATTGAAGGAAGGAGAAATTTCTAAGAGTTAGAAAATTCATAACCAATTTTTGGAAGAGGAAAAATTATAGTCATTTTGGCTTGATCAATTTAATTGTTAAATTGGTCAAATTAATTTAAGAGTTAAATTAAAATAAATTAATCAAAGATTAATTAATTTATGTCACATGACTATCAATTGGTCAAAATTAATTTAAGGGTTGAGTTAATTTTGACTAGCTTAAATTGTTAAGAGCTTTAACTTAAAAGTTAAGTTAAATGATTATTAATTAAATTAGAGTGTTTAATTTAATTAATTTAGAGATATAATTTTTGAGAGAATTATTAAAAGAAGAGTTCATTTAATAAGAATTAGAATTTAATTGCAAGACATTTCATTAGATGAAATTTGTGCTTTAATTAAATTTACTAATCACAAAGTTAGTGGCCACCTAAGTAAGGGATACTTGACATCACCTCTTTATGGGAGGTGTGTGACCACTCCTATGAATGGATATGGTAGAGTGGCTAGCCAAAAAAGTGTGTGGTGTGCACATTTTGTGTGATTTCTCTGTACAATATTGTGTAGTGGGAATTTAAGTTGTTAGCCTCGTATCACTCTCTCTTTCTCCCTCCTCCTTTTGCCTTAATATTGATAGCCTACCTCCCCTCATTATCTATTGATTTTCCATCCTTTTTTTGGAGAATAGGCCATAAATTTGGTGTGTGGACATTTACATTAGAGGCAATCTATTTTGGTTACTTTTGCTCTAAATTAAAGCAGTTTCTGCCAACCGATTTTTGCTTCTTCTGGGAGTACCTCTTGTGTTCTAATTGGCCTAAAATTTAGACTGAATAATATTCAAATGGTTTATGAGTTTCATTAAAAATTTCAGCCAAAATAGAGGAGTCCATCTAGGGGAAAATTGGTGGTGACTTTACTGCGCCAGTGAAGAGTTTGTTTGATAGTTGAAGAGAGTTTTTTTACTCTTCAAATTTCTGCTTTCACCCAAGTATTTTCCTCTTATACATTTGAATCCTATGAATGTTTAGATCTTTGTGGTGTTGTGTGGGCTAGTTTATTCAATTTTTGTTTTTTGAAATTATTTGAATCCTAATGCCACACAAACCTTCAAGGGTTGGAGATTGCTCCATTCCATGAGCAACAATATGAAATATAGGTACATGTTAGTGGGTTCTTGTTAGAGAACAAGACATTAAAGATCCACTGAAGAATCCACTAAATAGCTATAGTGGCAAGTCGGTAGTGGCTAGTTTTTCTGCTTATGCTTACCCAATCTCCATGGTCGATGTCCAACCTCAAACCCGTGGAGCCAACTTATTGGCTCTTGGAGAACCATTATAGATCTACACATACAATGTAAATACAATCCTTTTGTCTTCTATTTTCCTGAAAAGGCCTAGGGTAAGATATTTGTCAGCTCTCTAATAGCCTCAATACTATATCTCTATTCTTAATGTTCAATTCTATTGTATGACCTTATCTTTCAAAAACTTCTTTCCCAAGTTGCCACACCACTTTGTGTAAGGATTGATTAGAATCGATCATCATAGAATACATAGGAGATGTAATCACCCTTCATAAAGATAAGGAGTGAGATCCCATCTTAGATCTTACAAACCTCTATGCCAAGTAGTTTATACCCAATCTTAACTCGAATGGTAGCTAAGTGACCAAGGAAGAGTCAAAGCATAAGGACTAGACACAAAGTTACCATAGACCCCCATCTCAGAGGAATAATAATATGCACCAGCAAAAATTAAAGGACTTTCCACTACCAACTTGCTACTATGACTATCTAATGGATTCTCCAGGCAGGTCTTTCGTACCTTGTTCTCTAGTAAGCATCTACCAACATGTACGCATGTCTCATATGGTTGCTTATGAAATGAAACAATATCCAACTATTGAATTTATGTATCGTTAGTGCAAGTCTATCTAGGTCTTAGATGCTCTATCTCATAAGATCCTATGACTTGAAAAATTAAGATCACGACCGTGTAAAATTTTTTCCATAATCACTTCCCAGTATGTAACTAAGTCTCATAGTCTTGTATGAAGATGCCTATTTAATAAATATTATTCAATTAAGATTGTATCATGAGTGAAATAGTTTACACGGCAATCTAAGTGACTTGCAGGTTACTATTCCAATAAATATGTATATATATAATTCGAGTTAGAAAATTTCTCCCATGTCTACTCGACTCGATTACACTACTAGAATAGTGCTTTCTTATATGATATTGAACTAGAAATGTACTACTCTCTTCAAAATTCTATTATTATCTAATCTAACCACTACCAAAAGTTTCTATTTAAAAGACATGATAAAATATTTCGTAAAATCTTAGATTGAAAGCTCATGATTTCTAGAAATAAAATATCTATAAACTTAGAATATTTCTTATTAAAATACACTCCAAAATGAACTTATTTATGATGCTGCTCGAAAATGAAATTAAGGCATTTTTTGGAAAGTAGCACAGTGTCAGTTTATCTTCTTAGAAATGTGCACAGAGAGATCTTCTCTTCTTGAAAGTTCTTTCTCATTGAGAAATTTTTCAAATAATTTATTCTGTTTCATATCTATCTAGGACTCGATATTTGTAGATTTTGGCCTTGATGGGCTTACTCCATTATGATTTTTCTACACTCTCTATGGGGCTTAATTAATCTTTCGGGCTTTTTAAACCTTTTACTTAGTTAATATTTAAGGGTCCATTTGCTATTATTAGTCAATTTATCAAATTACCCTTAAGTACAGTTTTAGTCACATCATCAACATGCTTATTTTTAGTAATTTTTTTTTAATTTTATCTTGAAAATATATTATAAGTTTAATTCATTAAATTTTCTTATGTTAATTTGAGTAATTACCTTTGGTTTAAGAGTTTGTGAATTCTCAACTTCTATGAAAGTTGAGATGGAATAGGTATCAAAGTCTTTAAGCCTTCTAAGAGGTATTCTATGAATGTTGCTTTATTGGCACATAGGGAGTTAGCAAAAATGAGAAGAGTTTCGTCTTGTTGAGGAGAGAAGGAGCAAAGATAATTACATGAGGAGTGCTGAGATGTGTCCTCAAGGTAAAGTTTCCTACATACCTTAGACTTCTTGACTTATTTCTTTGTTCTTGATTTCTTTGTTTGTACATTCTATCACAATTTTCCTTGAGGGCAAGTATTTTGAGGTCTTTATCAAGTTAAAGAATGTCTAAGTCTAGCTTTCAAGTAAGTTTAAGAAAGAAGTCTTTAATCAATCAATCAATTGTAAGCATAAGAGGAGTCAACATGGTAGGCCATTGGCCAATCGATCGATCGCGCATAGGTAGTAGTCTTAGGTACCTGTACAGTACCTAGGGCTAACACCTATTTACATTGGCTTCAAGTACCCATTAAGCGCTTTGGGCTAATGCTCGTGGCGGATCATCCTTTAGTGCCTATAGTGCTCAAAGGCTAGTTCGTGCTCACAAGGGTCGTCCTCCATGTGGTGTCATAGTGTATCCATTTTTTCTCTAGAGATGCAGTTAGTCTAAGCTTTTAAAAATTTTGATGAATCTCCTAGTAAGAGTGAAATGAAAGAGTCTTCTTTATTGTTTAGTTATGATTCCAAAGATGAGGGTTCTTTTGATGAAAAATCTAGGAGTGTACCTATTAGGGATAATAATTTCTCAAAAGCAAGAGAAATTAGATGTTTACTAAAGTTAGAGTAGTGAGATATTCTAAGATACATGTGTTTTCCACAAATTCAAGTTTGTCGAGACAACATGATAGTGCTTCTTAGAAGTACTTTATGGTCTTTAGTAGTTTCTTTACTTACGAGTTTTCTCTTCTTTCTGTCGCTCTTTTGCTAGATATAGCATAAAGCTATGATTATGTCTAAATATGTTCGTGCTTCACTCTTTTGTGGTGTTTAGATAGTGTTAGAATGAGTTAAGGTTACCAATATCTTTAGATAGCCATTACACCTTATCTGGGGTGCATAAAGTGCCTAATGAACATTTCTTCCATCCCTTCCTCAAACTAATAGTAAGTTCCTATATGGGTTAACTTTATGTAGATTTTCTTGGAGGGTCATATTATTATTTATTCGAGATATGGGCTAATATGTTTCTCACGAATGGAGTAGTTCTCCTTCTTTATCTTGCCTTAGTCAAGTTCATCATGAGCTTCACACAAATTTTGCTAAAGTAAGGTAGTTTAATTCTCCTTTGACATTACTTACATATTTTTGCTAGTACTTAGCATATTTTGTTTTATTACTTATCACTATTGCTTGTGCTTGAATACGTATTTTTACATGTTCTCATGCATAACTTGTATTATAACTTAGTTTTTCTTTCCTTTGTTAATAGGAAAGAAGATTGACTTTGTTAGGATTTGTGCTTAGAGAGCAAAAAGAAGGCACCTAAGGTACATATCGCAGAATAACATCAAAAGGAGACATCGTTGAGTAGACATCGCCTTCATCCTAGTCTGTAGCTAAGCAAGGCGAATGCCGTGCTAGCTCTAGTGGTAAGCACTTTTACAATTGGCTGTGACATCAAGGCTTTACTTTCTTATCTTGTAAGGAGATATATTCATGGGTCCACTATTTACTTGTGATCTACTTGTCTCTTTTATGCTAGCAAGGGCTAAGGTCTCTTCTATTATAGTTTGCTTTAGAGTTGTGGAGTGGATTCCAACTAGGATGTTGATGAGACTGCTCTTAGTGTTGACTACATACGGGAGGTGGTATGTGGGAATGATCAAAAGAGGTTGCAGTTATTAACCTCTTCCTTATTAATTGAGACAAATGGTGGTGATTTCACCTAAGAATAAGTTTGTTTCATTAATTTAGTTTACTTTTTATCATTATTTCTCTTCTTCATTGCTTCTAGTAATTACTTACTCTTGTGTGTTTACATTTTTTGAGTATAGAGGTGGAATGTTATTGTGTAGATATCTCATCGAGTAGAGTGAGCCTTATCTATGGTAAAATACCTAAAGAAAGAGACTACCAAAGCAGTTTAGCAATGTATCCAGAAGCAGGAGGAGTTGGCCTAGCTATTGAAGGAGCACAAGCACTTGAAGGGAAAAAATGTGAAAGAAGTAAAAAGCAAAAGAAACGTTATGAGTATTGATGTTGGGTAGGCCTTCGTAAATACAACTCTGAGAGTGCTATTAGAGAATTCAAACCTTCAATAAGTTTTTTGAGGTGATCAAAGCAGAGGCGATGGTGATCTATGAGCAGACTATTTAAAATTGTTGTCATATTTTGAGTGAGATAGGAAGATATACTGAAGAAGATTTGTTGATGTTGGATTCCATAAATTTTGATTGACATTGCTGCTGGAGAACTAAAGAAAGGTCCCAAAAGTAAGGCAGAGGTTGCAACAGAGGAGCCAATAGAAATAGCACTACAAGAGTGAAGGCACTTAGTTTAGGATAGCAATAGCAAGTAGGATTATGCCTAGAGATCTGTTTAGCATTTTTCTTTTACTGTTAATGTTTGCTTCGAGAAGCCAAGTACTAGCCAAACACTTTTGTGTTTCTTTCATTTGATTTCAATAAAGTTTCTTTACTTTTGTTTATTTCATGTTCATGTAAAACATAATTAATTGTACGACTTATTGGTTTTGCATACTTCTACTTCTAGAATTGAGAAGTGGGTGATACAAAGATATCATCATAATTATTGAAAAAATAAAGTATATCACGAGTGCCTGTGTAAGGGTGTTAGATTTAGGCATCTGCACAAGGTGCCAAGTATAGGTGCTAATACAAGCTGTGAACATCATGTTAGGGCGCCTGCTAGGCACTCAATGCTAGGGTGGCCCAACTAGGGTTCGTACTGTTGAGGCATTGAGGCCTATATTTCCTAAGGTGTCTAAGAGCCTACTAAGCAGCCTAATCTCGAAGCACTTGCTAGGCGCTCAATGTTTAAGGAGATGTTTGTCCTATTTTCTTTTTGTATTATTCTTTATTGGCTTTGTTAATGATGCAATGCTTTCAATAGTCATTCAAGGATTTAGATAATATTTAGTGATAAAGTATTGTGGGTGCTTTAACATGCTCATGAAGTTGGAGTGACTATTAATGTGGCTTGTGATGAAGCTATCTTAGGGTGACATGGAGCCTCTATGTAGCATTTCTATTGGTTCAACTTGCTTAAAGTGGAGCCCTTTGAGGGAGAAAAGTTAATTATGCACTCAAGGTTAGCATAAACTAAGCATTGGGAAAAATGAGCATATTAATGGGTCTTATGAAAAGCTTTATAATAAGTGCACAACGACATGTAGAGTCAATGGACTTAGAGATTTTTCTTTGAATATTTATTAAATGTCAAAACATTGCCACCTTGCTCTTTATGAAGATTCAAGGTAGGCTTGTAAGTGTTTTCCAAGATGTTCCTTAGCGAATATCTTCGGAGCGATTGTCACATAATTATGAGGAAACCAATAGTGGGCTTTCTCAAAGGGTGCCACGTTCTTTTGAGAGGAGCCAACAGTGGGCATTTTAAAGGGTGCCATGTACTCCCAAGGATAGCCTATAGTAGGCTTTTTTAGATGATACCACATATTCCCAAACGGAGCTGATAGTTGACTTTTCTAGAGGGCGACTACCACATATCTCGTTGGGGGGTGATAGTGGTATTATGTCTACTACTGTGTATCCCAAGGGGGCTTTATAGTAGGATTACACCTAGTGATTGCCATGTACATTTCACACTCCTCGAAAAGCCTTATAGTACATTTATGTCTAAAAGCTGCTTTCCAAACTCTTCTCACAAATGCTACAAAGTTCAATATCATAGAAGAGTCATAATAATATAAAGAACATGAGAAAGTTCATATTTATTAAACAAATATCAATAAGAAACAAGTGACGCCTCCAATTGGGTACGCTTTACTTCAGTTTAGAAGAAAGAAAGCTAATAATAGTAATTAAAGTAGAAAAGCAACCAAAGTAGGTTACTTATCACTGGATCACATTGTCAATGACACATTTCAAGCATCACCAAGCATATCTAGTAGTGTTAATTCACTACCAAAAAAATTCACTATTTACGATATATTTTTTTGATAGACTTTGATAGATTTCCAATGAAGTGTCGAATTTTTGATGGATCATTGATGAATGTTTTTGGGTTCGAAAAACCCTCATTGTGAATTATTTTCTATCACTTTTCCAATCTATACATCTGTCAGAAAAACATTCTGGCAAAATTTTGGTGATTTTGTGATGAAAATTTGACCGTATGAAGTAACACATTTTTCATCCATTTTTCAGTAAAAAATTTCTACCAAAAATATTTTTGATGAAATTTCATCAGATTTTTTTTGCTAGTTTTGATTTTTTAATTTATTTATTTTTATTATTTTTCAATGAAATGTAGATGGCTTCTCAATGAATAGTTATTAAAATTAATGTTTAATTTTAATTTTTCCCATTAGAAAATCCTAGAATTTTTGTTTCAAATTTAAATTTTTCTAAATAATTTTTTAAAATTTTATTTAATTACACTTGATGATTCATCTTGTATATAAAACAACATACAGTTATAAACAATAAATGTTGAATAAATAAAAATAATAATTTAAAATAAAATATAATTTTATAAATATAAGCCTTAAAAGTTATAATTCGTAATTGCAAAAACCTAAAAAAATCATATCTACTGGCTAGCAGCATCAACTTTCCAAAGTTAAAATAGTCATCCTATTCAATAGCATGTTGTTGGTCATTCCCGTCACTTTGCAATGCCAGAAGATGTTATTGGTAGGACGTGGCGGTGGCGGGGATGGTGGGGTAGAGGATTCGGACGAAGCATCTCTCTGCATGACCAACTAAGCAATATCAAATTTTGCATTGTGTTCAATTGCTCAAAGAACATGCTTTACATATCTTGATTATCGGCCTGCGAACCAACATGTAGATCGACATCCAAGCGTTTCTCCAATTGGGCTATAGCTAAAGCACTAAGCTCTCTCAAGGTGTGCTAGTGTAAGAGAGCGACTGTTGGTAGCTCAGTCTATAAACTTACCCTTTCTTGTTGAGCCTACTTACAGTCTAAGTCCACAACTCATGCTGAGACTGTCGGGTAGATGCACTGCTCACAACACCCTCCAACTAAGATTAGGATTGTAACACCTATTGGAAGCTCTCCAAGAAGGTAAAAATTAAATAAATGAGTGCATTTTAATGCAACTAAAATGATCTTATGACATACATAATAAACTTATAGCAGTTTTTCTTGCCTACTTATCTACCTAGCTCCTATCTCTTAACCTCTGGTGGGTATGGGTGAAAATCTCCTCCACCTTTGGGGGCCCCTATGACTCCTGAGCATACATATAGGCCAAGAATATAAGAAAACATTATTAAACTATAACGAACTTAAGAAAAGCATTGGGTAGCTAATCTTCTAAATTGGTCTTTACCTCCCTTAAAAAAAGAAATTCAACAACCAAAGAAACAAATAACACATTATCATTTGGGAATGGCACCATCCTTTTCTCATCAACTAAATAAATGAATAAAAAATGGGAAGGGCTCCAACCCTTCATCATCAACCATGTCATGCTAACATTATAAACATTAGTTAAAATAACAAACATTTGAAAGTAGACTAAGTTGACTAAAGACTAAAAGTTAGTAAACTTATTAAATTCTCAACATGTTCTTCTTAGCCTATGTAGACTTTTTCTAAAAATTTGGGGATTGCCAGGCCCAAGTGTCCTCACCAATTTATCCTGGCCTCTTGCTTGTCTTTCGAGTTAGCCATATATGTTATTTAGTCGGTAACCCTTTTTAATGTTGAAAGCCCTTTACATATAGCTTTTGTACTAGGGGATGCCAAGTGACATATCTCTGTGAAACAAAAGGAAATAGATAGTGTACTTACACGATAAAGACATACTTAATTTGTAAAATCAAATATATTAATAACATTCATATACGTGTTACCTTCCACTTCCTAAACATCAAATCTCGAAGGGCCTAAGGGATATCTAACTAGGTCCTATAGTACTCCTGTACCTTGCTCTTGATCACCCTTGTCAAGCACTTGATGACATCTAAGAAGGCAATTTCTAATAACATTCTTAACATTATTATATAATTATTAAAATAATAATAAAACAACTTTTATACATAATCATTCCAACTCACATATAGCATCCCTCAGGATGTAAGTACACTTGCCAGAATTGTGGGATAGGGGTGTCGATTCCCCCTTATCTAAAGTTTGGTTTGATGAGGAAGCACCTATTAGTGTTGCTATGGAAAGGTGAAGTAGGGGTGTTCAAATCCAATCCAATTTAAAAAAAATCGATCCAAAAAATCAAAAATAAATTAAGACTGAATATTTTTTGTTTAAATTGGATTTATGTTTTTATAATAAATTGGTTTGGTTTAATTTTTGATTTGAACGTAAAAAATCGATCCAATCTAAATCGATTTGATTTTCTATACTAATAATATAAAAAAATATAATTTTAATTATAAAAATAAAAAATACATAAATATATTCAAATGTAAAGTGCAAACCCTAAGTAGCTAAACTTATTTTTCCACTTTTCAAACATACCCTTCTCCTTGTCACTCCGTGCAGCCATGCTTTGCTCTCGTCTCACCCTTCACAATCTCTCTTCTATTTATTCACCAGTTATCCACTTCTCAAGGTAGGTTGGCTAATTTGCATCCTCAGTTCCTCACTATGTTCTAGTTCAATTAGCTGGTCACCATCGTCACTAACCACTTCATGTCTTAGACATTTCGTGTCTTTGCTCACTGTATCCCACAGTCCTAAATGTATGTAATTTCTCCTTTATAGACTATAATTTGTGAGTTTTTTGTATAGGGGTAGTGTATTAAAAAGTGGGTAATATCAATATCATGCTTATTTATGATGTTGGAGTCCGTATGTTGTTAACTTTTACTTTGGCAATTGTGCGCATAATAAGTTAATTTCTTTGATGCCTTCTTAATTGAAGGTTTATGTAGCACTATAATCAAAATATTTTCAAAAACACTAGCTCACACACAGCACCATAAGGATCTAGACATGCATAGGATTCATATTTAGAAAAGGAAAATACTTGGGTGAAAGTATAAAATTCGAAGAGTAGGAAAACTCTCTTCAACCATCAAATAGGCTCTTCACAAGCACAGTAGAATCACGATTGATTTTCCCCAAATTGGACTCCTCCATTTTTGGTTAAAAATTTGTTGGAACTCCTCAACCCTTTTAAGATTCTTTAGTCCAAATTTTAGGCCTATTAGAACACCAGAGGTATTCCCAAAAGAGGTACAAATCGACTGCCAGAAACTACCCTAGTCAAGAGCAAAATCAACCAAAAGGTTACCTCTAATGCAAACATGCACATACTAAATCTATGGCCTATTCTCTACAAAAAGGCTAGAAAATCTACATAGAATGAGGGAAGGAAGGATAGGAATATTGAGATGGAAGGAGGAGGGAGAAAAAGAGAGTGATAGGAGGTGAACATCTTGGATTCCTACTACATAACATTGTTGGGAGAAAATCACACAAAATTTGCACACCTCACATACATCTAGCCAGCCACTCTACCATATCTGTATATAAGAGTGGTCACACACCTCCTATAAGAAGGTGGTGCCAAGTGTCCTTTAATTGGGTGACCACTAACTTATAATTAGTGAATTTAATTGAAGCACAAATTTCATCTAATGAAATGTCTTGCAATTAAATTCTAATTCTTATTAAATGAACTCTTTATTTAATAATTTTCCTAAAAATTATCTCTCCAACTTGATTAAATTAAATACTTTAATTTAATGAATAATCATTTGACTTAACTCTTAAGTTAAAGTGCTTAACAATTTAAGCTAGTCAAAATTAACTTAATCCTTAAATTAATTTTGATCAATTGAGAGTCATGCGACATCAATTAATTGATCTTAATTTAACTCTTAAATTAATTTGACAAATTTAACATTTAAATTAATCAAGTTAAAATGATTATAATTTTGCCTTCTCCAAAAACTGATTGTGAATTTTCTAACTCATAGAAAATTCTTCTTCATTCAATAGACCATGTCATTAGATTTTTTGTGTGACCCATTAGGTTCTACCATTCATTGGACATGGGCTCACAACTCCTTGTGACTTTTAGAATATCAAATATTAACTTTAGTTTAAACTCTTGTAAATTAAGCAACTTAATTCAATTAATCTTTTTAATCAAAGAGTACCCAATCTCTATGGTCAATGTTCAACCTCAAGCCCATGGAGCCCAACTAATTGACCAAAATGAATGCACTTGAAGAATCATTCTAGCATTACGCATACCTTGCAAATACGGTCTTTCCATCTCCTGTCTCCCAAAAGAGGCCTAGGGTAAGATATTTATCAATTTCCTTATAGCCTTGATACTATATTTTTATTCTTAGTGATTCCTTTTGTGACCTTATCTTTGGAAACATCTTCCCAAATTGTCACATCACCTTGCTCAAGAATTTCTTAGAATTGATTATTATAGAATATATAGGAGATGTACTAGCCTTTCATAAAGATGAGGAGTCAGATTCTATCTTAGATTCCACAAACCTCCATGCCAAGTAGCTCATACCCAATTTCAACCTAAAAGACTCGTTGGGTGGTTAAGAAAGAGTCATAGTATGAGGATCAGACATAAGATTACCATAGTCCCTCAGGTTTGAAGACTAATAATATGTAGTAGCGTAAGCAGGAAAACTAGCCACTATTAACTTGCTACTACAGCTATCTAGTGGATTCTCTGGTGGATTTTTAGTACCTTGTTCTCTAATAAGTACTCACTAACATGTATCCATATATTATACAGTTGCTCATGAAACAAAGCAATCTTCAATCCTTGGATTTATGCATCATTAGTGCATGTCTATCTGGATCTTAGATGCCTTATCTCATAAGATCCTATGACTTGAAAGATTTAAGATCATGACTATGTAAGACTTATTCTATGATCACCACCCAGTGCATAACCAAATCCCGTAGTCTTGTGTGATCTAGGGACTTCATCCAAATGCAAGTGAAGAAAATAAAGAGTATAAGATGAAGATGGCCATGTAATGAATATCATACAATCAAAATTGTCTTATACAAAAATAGTTTACAAGTTCAATCTAATTGGCTTGTGGGGCACTATTTCAAAATGACTTTTGTGATTGGCAAAGCTTGAGTTAATTTGGTTATTTAATATGATTTTAGATTCTTATTTCTTATTTTTCCTAATCTATTTGTTTGATTCTAGCAATGATTTTTTAGAAAGAGAAAATATGTCTTGAGTATAATTTTAAGTGAGGTTTTCTAGAATTTTCTAATTTGGTTAAAGTAAAGAAAAAGAATCAAGTAATGGCTCCTATTTTATTCTTTCATTTGATTGTTACTGTTGATGGTTTGACACTATTAATTTCTTTTCTTATTGACACTATTACACCAGTTATGATAGATAGCTCTATTTTTTTTCTTTTTATAACTGTTTATCTTAGTTTGTTTTATTGTGAGCTAAACCAATGATTAACTTCATTAATATTGAAATAGGAAAACAGAGTCCAAAATGTTCAATAGGAAAATGTAATCTCTGCAGGATAGAATATTACAAGAAGTTGAAAATTCATCTTGTGAATTTATCTTCTAGATATTTGACGAATTTAATATATAGTTGGTTTTGTTCACTCTTTGCTCTAACCTTTCCTAAACTACTATTGTCATTGAATGGAGAATCCACATTGCTATCAAAAGATATTCCATAGCTCTTTTATGGCACAGTCAAACTCCAATGTCTGAGGTAATATCACATCACTAATATTATTATGATTATGTTGTTTTATTTTATTAATATGCATGAGTTTGATTTTTTTTTTCTTTTTTACAGACAGAAAACACTCAAAGTAGTGAAAGGATGGTAGTTGTCAATATTGAATCTGTAAAGTCTACAATTGAACCTAATGAAGCACAAAGTAATCTTGATAAAGAGAAAGGTTCCAAAGTTGATTACAAGAGAAAATATGGAGAAGGATCTGCTAATACTAATGATGAAGATAAAGGTAAGAGAAAACCTTTTAAGCCTAGATCTTAGACTTGGGAGCTTTTTTATGAAAGATGATTTTGCTAATCCTAGAGCAAAATGTAATTGGTGCAGGGTGACTTACGTATGTGATTCACATAAAAATGTACAAGCAATCTTAGAAACCATTTATTGAATCAATGTAAAAAATTCCCAAAAGAGTCGCTCAATTCTAGTCAAAAGATTCTTACTTTCCAACAATTGAAAAAGAAAGATGGAAAAGGGATTGGTAGTACTTTATCTACTCTTTCTTTTGATGTTGATGCATGTAGACAAGCTTTAGCAAAGATAATTATTGTAGATGAGTTGCCTTTTAAATTTGTTGAGGGAAAGGGATTTTGTCATTTTATAAGTGTTTTGTAGCCTAAAATGCCCATTTTGGGGAGGATTACAATTGCCAGAGATTGTTGGAGTCTTTTTACATGAATGGGAAAAGTAAGCTGAAAAGTATACTTTGTTAATCAAATCAAAGTGTGTGTTTAACAAGTAATTGCTGGACTTTTGTGCAAAATTTGAATTATCTTTGTCTTAATGCACATTTTATTGATCAAGATTGGAAACTGCAAAATAGGATTCTTAATTTCTGCCTAATCAATAATTGTAAGGGAGAAACAATTGGTAGAGAAATTGAGAAATGCCTTTTAAATTGGTCAATTGGTAGAGTTTTTACCATCACGGTTGCTAATGCTAGTTCAAATGACCTTGCAACTGCTTACTTAAAAAGTAGAATGGAGGATTGGAATTCACATCAATTAAAAGGAGATTATATGCATGTTAGATATTGTGCTCAGATTCTAAATCTTATGGTCAATGATGGATTGAAAGACATGCCTAGTTCAATTAGCAAAATTAAGAATGCTGTGAAATATGTTCGTGCTTTACCTAGTCGAATAGATGGGTTTAGAAACTACATCAAAGAAGCAAAGATACAAGAGAATTGTACTGTACAATTATATGTTCTTACTAGGTAGAACTCCACCTACATTATGCCTAAAGGTGCATTAAAGTTTCAAAAGGCATTTAAGAGATTGAGAGAAAGAGATGTTGAATTTGTGATGATGCATAGCGGTATCCCGATTAGTGATGATTGGAAAAATGCAAAATGCTTTGTTAAATTTTTGAAAATCTTTTATGATGTCACTAAGAAAGTATCAAGTTCAACATTTGTGACTTCTTCTCAATATTTCATGAATATTGCTTGATAATGAACACGTTTAAGACATGGATTGGGAGTAATGATCTATAGCATGGTTGAGAAAATGAAAGCTAAGCATGATAAATATTGGGGTTGCTTTAAAAAGATCAACATGATGATTTTTATTGGTGTGGTACTTGATCCTCGATACAAGTTTTGATTTATTGCATAGAGCTTTAAAAAGCTTTATGAAATGGATGATGCTGAATTTTTAACTGAAAAGGTAAAGGAAACATTCAATAATATGTTTCATAGCTATATGCTTTTCTTTTGCCATCATCAATTGAAAGTTTCTTCACTATTCCCTAATGAAGTGGAATTGGTAGATTTTGGAGCATTTGGTAATACTTCATTTGCTATGGAATTTGAGAAGGACATGAATCTCAGTGAGAGTATCAATAAAAATGAAGTGGATATGTATCTCATGGAGGGCTTGGAGAAGACTACTAGTAATTTTGACATCTTGAATTGATGGAAGGTAAATTCTAGCAAATATCCTATTCTTGGTCAGATAGCTAGGGATGTCTTAGCCATGTTAGTGTTTACAGTAGCTTCAGAGTCTACTTTTAGCACTAAAGGTAGAGTGCTTAATAGTTATAGAACTCTCTTACTCTAAAGATGGTGGAAGCTTTAATTTATGCTCAAAATTGATTTCGCTCTACCCTACTTTCAATTGATGTTGAAGAGTTTGTTAAAGAATTTGAAAAGCTTGAACTAGGTAATTTTGTTTATTTTCTTTCATTAAACCCTATTACACTTGTTTATTTTTTTCATATTATTTTTGGCGTATGTATTGATGATTGTGTTATATTTATTCTTTAGAGCTTGCCCTAATCCCACAACCAAATGAAGAGGACTCTAGTGCTGAATTTGATTAGTTTTGGAGATTACTGATTAATGAAATGTTGGTATTATTTTTGTAATCTTGGATGTACAAATTTCTTTTATTCGTGCTTTTCCAATTGTATACTATCATTTGCTAATTCATATTTTATTTTATTTTATTTTCAGACCTCTTTTTCATTATTGGAATGTATTTTTTGGCTTTGGGGAGTTTCACTTTCAAATTTTCTGAGCATCTTTGCAGTTGCCAGTATTTTGTTTAGATTTAATTGTTCTTTATGTAAATTTTGGACATGTCCAGTTGGTGCATCAACCCTTGGAAACTGATTATGCCTAGAGGTGGCAGCTTGCTAAAGGTATTGGATGTATTTATTGCTATCACCATTGTGATTCTTGGTGAGGATAAATCTATCATAATGTTCCTAGTAGGGTCTTGATGAGGACAAAATGGATGTGGCCAAAATTGATCCTCAATATTGGCCCAATTAAGGAGTTTGGATATTGATTAATTCTAGACCAAAGATTGTGAGTTGTTTTTTATTCTCCTGGGTAATATTTCATTTTGTATTTTGAGAGGCCTTTTTTTTTTAATTTCTTTGCACTTGGATTAATTGTAAGGGAGGTTAGTATTTCTTTGTTTCATTTTCTACTTTGAAACTTGATAAATTTATGAATTATGTTTGCTGTTGACTTATTGTGGACTTATATAATTTTATAATTTAAGTGTTCTTACTTAATTTAGTTTAATTTTGTGACCAAATGATATTATTTTGCTTAAAAAATAAATTGAAAAACCAAATAACTGATCCAATACAGACCAATTTAAAAGGGATTGGATTAGATTTACAATAGAAAACAAACCAATCTAAATTGATCCAATGTAAATTATATATTTTGGATCAATTGGTTTTTTACCCCAAAACTGATCCAATCTAATCCACAAATGCCTATAGGGTGGAGTAGAGTAACAACAAATGATCTAATAGTCAAGTAGAATGTTAGAATTTGATGGAGTGCCTATAGGTTATATGGATGATAGTTGAGACGGGTCCTGTTGCTATAAGGTTAGGTATGGTACTCGATTGGGGATGACTTCATAGTAGCTGGGAGGGTCATGTGTGATGGTGAGAGGATAAAAGAGAAAGAATACTATGGAGATTTATCAGAGAAAAGCTTGGAGTAGGCATAAATTGATGACCAATCAACGTCATACTGGGAGATTGGTTGGTTGGGAAGTATGTCTGCGAGGTTAAGAAAATGCCCCTACATTGGTTAGAAACCTGACCTCAACTGATGGTGGGGGTGGATACATGACTAGTTTGCCATCTGTAAAGCAAAAACATACAACACATATGGACAAAAATATTATTACGATAAATTAACTCATTACATATGTGAAATGCATAAAAATAATTACTAATTAAACTTAATAAAATGCACATAAGTTTCCATATGTGTTTTGATAGAACATAGAATTCATTCATTAGATAAATTCCTCAATCTTTCTATCTAATTGGATCCATTGATGTAATAAGAGGACAATAATAATGGCCCATTGACATTCTAATCCCTGATTAGTTTCCATTTACATCAATGAATTCAATTAGACAAAAAGACTGAAGACTTTATGTAATGAATGAATGCATTTTTGAATAGAAATTTTTATTGGGCATGTTTGGTTATTAATTGATTTTAGGAGTTGGGGACTCGTATAATACTCCTTTTCTATTCAAAGATTAAAGCTTGGTTCAGTTTTGTTATTTTTGAAGCACACATTTTTGTAGAATTAGAGTCACGAGGATTTATATGAGAATTTCTTTGGATGCTTATATGAATATGAGCCTTGGATATTGGTCGGACTTTAACATTTCTTTAACAAATCAAGAGAGCCTGAAACAGAGAGCATAATATTTACAAAAATTTAGAGGATCTTTCTTCCATTTTTATGGGTGAATAATATTTATTCTAAATTAAATTAGTTATCAAATGATATAGTTGAACATATATCAACATAATAAATAAACATTTATTACGTTAATCTTCCTCATAATTAGACTAAATACCTTTGAAGTAATTAATAACTTTTAAAATTTTTTGAAAGATCTTAAATAAAATAATAGATTTATTCAAAATCACCATAAATGAATAAGTAAAGAATATTTTGCATTTTAGCCCTAAATATGCTTCTATTTAGATTGTAAAGTTCAAAATATTTTCTTTCACCAAGTGATAATAGGTTTCTAGTGACACTTATATGTGTTGAAGTCTCATAAACAAATTGATTCTTTACTTTGTTAAGAATTTAAATTTTGATGATCCATTTATAGAGTCAAGTGTCTTTTAATTAAATATGACAAATAATTAATATATCTTTTTTATGATGTTTATAGTTGAATAATTAATTTGGCTTTTATTTTTAATATATTAAGAGAATATATTTGTAGCACCCCTAAAATTTTGAATATGGGAAAACTTTCTGAAAATGTGAATTTTATAAAAAAATTTAAATTTAAATTTTAAGAGGATAATAACAATAAAAAATTGATAGAGGATCATAATTATTGGATTTAAAAATTTCATATGGTCTCTCTGTAATATCAAGAAGTTGAAGGACTTGAAAGTTAACAAAATAGGACTCAATTGCAAGGATTAAAGAAATCCATGGGGCCAATATGTGGGAAAAAAAAGTTCAAGGTTTAAATTGCAAGATAAGAGAATCTAAGTGAAGCACTAAGAAGTCCAAGGATTGAGCTGAAAGCTGGGAAAAACCTTTGGGGGTCAAATTGAAATTTTTGAAACCTAAAAAATATATATACATAACTTCCCCTATTTTTCTTCAAATTCTCACATGCAACCTATCGCTCTTTCTTCCTACCACCCTTCACTGAAGCCTATGAATCCCAGAAATAGAGCCACCAACTTCTTCCTCTCGATGAGACGAACACAATGGTACCTATTTTCCTAGGAACACCCAATGGTTGAGTGACGTCGGATGATTAAATAGGGCAAACAGTAGTGACGGTGGGAGGCTTACTTTTGATGACTATTGGCTGTGACCAAAAGGTGTGTTTCGATGGCCTTGATAAGTAAAAGATGATGATACCTTCAATTTGAATTTTCGACCACTGGTGGAGGAGTAATTAGAGCAAAAATTGTGCAACAGCTGGTGGTGATTTTTCTCAAATTATCCAACAACTATCCAACAAAGCACGAAATTGACTTAGGCATTTTGCTCAGCACGAGGAAATGCATTTGGTGACAAAATCCAATTCTAGCAATGGCATGTGGTGGCACACTGTGGCACGTGGTAGAGCTCTGGTGGCCCGAGGTAGTACTTCAATGGTTGAAAGTTAGTACATTTTTGGCAGCGATTCGGACACATACAGGCTACTTTTATGTGGTGAATTGGTATCAAACTTGGTAAATTTGGTAAAACTTTGATTGATTGACTAAGTTAATTCCTGAATTTAATTTGGTTAAGTTATTAAGCTGATTTTGATGTGAAAGTATATGTTATTGGAACAAAATTTGCAATTATAAGTTGTATGATTGAATATAAAATTTATATGTAAGTGATGTGCAGACCCAAACTATTTAATAAAAGCTTCGTTATCCTTAATTGTGTTAATAGTACATAAAAAAAAAAATTAAATCATATGATGTATTTAATGGTTGAATATTAATAGCAACTATGTAAAAATTCATTACGTAGTCTAAATTTAGAAAATATAGGCCTAGAACATTAAAATTAGATATTATTAGTAAAATAAAATGTTTTACTCAAAATAATTAAGCTACTCAACTAATACTATTCAATTCTCATAGCTAGTTTAGGGAATCAAATTTTGAATTGATTATAGAATAAAAACTTTAATTGCTTAACCAAACCAAAAGCATGACAAATTTCGTAAAATAACTTAAATCAATTAAAGATATTAGATTATTATAGCATAATACGTTTGTACGCAAACTAGGTCGAAAATTACATAGGTAAGATGTTTCGCATGAAATAAGGAATTAATAGGATTAAAACATGCAAATGGTTCTAATTAATATTATAGAAATACTAAAATTGTCAAATTGATACTCATGTGCATTTTATTGAAATAGATGGGAAGGATCTGGATGTCCTTGAGCAGTAGAGGGCCAATAGTATCATCGTTGAGACTTAAGGTGAGGTTATAATTTGCATTCTTGTTGGGAAAAGAATATGTCCTTTCTTGTGAATATCAATTTATTCATGTGCTCTTTGATTTGACTGTACCTTTCATGACACTCGAGTTTCTCTGTTGAGTGCTATTAATTACACTCAAGTTTCTCTATTAAGTGCTATTGATTACCTTGGTTTCTTGTATTCTTTAGTCTTTTTGGCTAAATTTGTGAATAATGAGATTTCTTTCCTGAATTATAATTAAAACGGTCTTTCCAACCAATTGCTTTTATTTTTTCTAAACTTGTTACACTGCACTATTGTTGAATCAGTCTTGCTAATTGATTAACTGTGATTGGATGTTTCTTGACTTTGCTATGTTGGTTGTTATTTGGCCATGGTATTGTTATGTGATTCCTAATACTGCTGTTAGATTGTTTGCTATTGTTGGTACACTTGGGAACCCCTTTGAGGAGTTTTAGCTCAGGACTAAGCTAGGATAGATGGCCAGGCAGAATAGATTGATGGTGACTAGTCATCTGACTGGTACTTATTGATAATTTTATTTCATGGCAGTTGGAGGTTAGCTATCCATGAGCAAGGGATTGGTATGCAGTTGACCACCATGTGTGTGTGTATTTAGTAAGCTAAGCGGATTACTCATGCAATGGAGGAATAAGGAACCATTTTTTTTAGGGAGTCATAAGGTTGGAGACCACCAACAAGCCTTCTAATTGTTTTGGCTTTAATCCTTGTTGACAAGTTCTATTTAGTCATTTATATTGTTAAATTTGCATTGTTGTCTTTGCTCTTTTACTCTATGAGCCTTACATAATTGGTTCAAATTCTTGTTAAATGGTTTAGTTTATTTCAATTTGAATGAGTTTTTCTAATGATAATTCGATGATTCTGCTGTTTAAATGCCTTTTTCCTATCTCTAACCCCTTTCTAAGTCCTTAGGGCTTGTACCTCTTGTTTGTTTCCTAATCCTTTTTCCTAGGATGGGGTTTGAAGAAGGGTGGGAGGTTTGAGTGTGCTTAAGACTGTCATAAATGGTTTTGTATCTAGCTACTAGCTGTGTGGGACCTCTAGACTTGATAAGTTAAGGTTGAATATGTAAGTATATAAATATTTTGTGTATATGTGGGTTCTGAAGCTAAAGTTTATTGTGATTGTTTGTCTAGTAGTGTATTGAATTAAGTATTAAGGAGTAGTATTTGGGAATTAGTATTTTAGGTTCATATAAAATTATTTAGATTGAATATTTGGGGGGTGCGCATTATTGTGAATAAGATTGGAGTAACACCTCAACTTGAAGCTGGCACCACCCGGGAAGGGTGCTCCAATATTCATAGTGCTTTAATGCATCTCCAGACAACATAAATTTATAAAACTAGAAAATTAATATATGGAAATCATGGCTATACTCTCTATTTACATCTCCAATTATAGTTCAATCCCATAAATTATCACATGAGTTCCATGAGACATTCAAAATATACACCATACACCACAAAAATTAGCTAATGATGTTGAATTATATTTTAAAGGTGGCCTAAACCCTGAACTCAAATTAATTTGTATAATTACTTAAACATACAAACAATACAAAATTATAATTCAAATTAAAATACATAATTAATTAAACATACTAACAATATCAAATTATAAATCAAATTAAAATTCATAATTAGCTAAACATATTAACAATAGAAAATTAACTAAACAAATAAAGATATAAAAATAATTAAGAAAAAGAACAACCTAAGGATGCATCAGAGGGACATGGATAGCATAGTGAGCTCACGGGTGAGACGACACAACTTCAACAACAACAGTTGCATGAAACAAGGTAGAAATTAGGGAAAAAGTGATTGATGATAGTGACCGTGGAGAGACACAATAATGGCGATGGTGATAGCGAAAGAGGTGATGGTGGCAAAATGAGATTTGAAATTTTAGGGGGTGGGGGCAGGTGAAAGAAGGAGAAAGAGCATAAAAGAAATGAGGAATAAAGATGGCCAGTTTTATTTTTTTAAGTTTTATGATGAAAATTTTTGAAGAAAATTCTGTTAGAAACTAATATTTAAAAAATAATAATTAAACATTTTGAGGGAATATCCATCAAAAAAAAAATTGCACAGAAAACATTTCAGACAACTTTCCAAAGAAAAAACAATTATATATGTTCGCATCATGCTCGCACCAAATTCTCTCCAAATTTATCGAAGGTTTTTTGGAGGACTTTTGGTGAACCTTTAGAAATTTCTGAGGGAGACCTTCCATCAAAAATTTTTATCACAAAAATGATATTTTTTTGTTGTAGTTTCTCCACAAGATCAATATCCAGTAACATATCTTTGCCTTTTTTTTCTCCTTGTCCTTTCTAAGGTCATTTCTATTGATCTTCTTGGGAGATGAGAACCTTTACACTCCTTGGGGTACTAATATAACATTCTCTAGTTGCAATAAAATCTCCAACCACTTCTCCTATTCCACTTAGTGTGGGAAATTTCATCTTTAGATGGTATATAGAACTTGCGGCTTGAAATAAGTTTAGGTTGGCCTCTCTAGGATCATGCTGTATGATGTGGAAGTTTTTATCACCCAAAATCTTACTATATTTGTCACTTTCCTTGAGTGAGTGCCTAAGGAAAAAGGTAGCATTATCTTATGAATCCCACTAGAGGAGTGTTGATTTTTTGTATTTAAGCATTATTCACTTCAAGTTGGAGGTTTGTGTTGTAGAATAAGATATCCATTGAACTACCACTTTACACCAA
Source organism: Jacaranda copaia (assembly GCA_014898725.1). NCBI lineage: Eukaryota > Viridiplantae > Streptophyta > Magnoliopsida > Lamiales > Bignoniaceae > Jacaranda > Jacaranda copaia. The sequence goes on along the minus strand of JACGDI010000472.1, from coordinate 1,545,732 downwards.
TATTTTCTTAGCCCATAAGTTGGCGAGGGATGTCAAGATCATTAGGGCATCATGCTCCATCATCTAAAGTCTGCATCTTCGTCTACAAAGGTGATGTGAGGTGCCTGTGGTGGTAATTCAAATACACCAATGATAGGGTCAATTGTGTGAGTTTATGCTTGTCTGGCTACTTGAGCTATCACTTTTCTTACATCAAAAGAATCTCATCCATATGAGTAATGCTAGCGCTGATATTTTTAAGATCTGGGTATCGTTTGTTTCTAAATATAACTCTTACCCTTTCTACTAAGTTAGCTTTTTTTAGGGTTGGACACCTTCTAGGCCACTTACTCCTTGAGGTATCCTATTTGAATCAGCTTCTTGATTTCATCCTTCAAATAATGGCATTCTTCAATAATATGTCTATTTGTACGGTGGAAATGATAGCCTTTGACTAGTCTAGGCTTCTTAGAATCAGCTGGTGTCTTCTGCGGTGGTTGTTGAGTGAGGCAATGTTGTAATATGATTGCTAAAATCTCCATTTGAGATAAAGTAAGAGGAGTGTGCCTAGTGATCGTGCGAAGGGGACTATGTCACTATTCTCTTTACTTCTTAGCATTGTTACTCCCTTCATTATGTGTTTTTCACTTAAGGGCCTCTTAAGGGATTGTCACTTTCTCTAAGCGAATGTATTTCTTAGCACACATAAGGAGTTCCTCCAACATGGCAGGTGGTTTTCCAATGATTGACTCTTGAAACTTGAGATGTTTTAGATTTTATTAGATGATACTAGGGAGAAGCTCCTAATTGACATGTAAGATTTCATGGATAGCTTGAACAAAGTAGTTGAGGTAGGTACTTAGAGACTCACCATCTTGCCACTTGATAGTTAACAAATAAGCCACTGTCTTAGGGTATTTTTGGTTGATGAAGAAGTTTTAGAGAAATAGTTGTGCTAGTACTTCCCATCCAGTAATGGTACCTACTTGCATTTAGTTGAACCATGTTAAGGCATGCTTCGTGAGGGTGGTACAAAAGAGCTTGAATTATGTGGCCTCACTTAGGTTGTACAATTCCATTCCTGCCAAGAAATTATCCAAGTGTGCTTAAAGGTCTATATTATTGTCAAACTCTGGTAACTAAGCTATCTTTCCCCTATAGGGCAGTGCTTCTACTAAGATCGCTGGGGAGAACAAACTATGCCTTCGGAGATCAACGAGCAATGGGTGGCACTAGCTCACTATCACTCTAGATTGTTGTGGGATCAACTAATACTACTAGACTCCCATACGTTTTGGTACATGCCGAGTTGGATGGGTCCAAAGAGAAAAATGAGTGTCTCCTTGTAGGGGTGGATGCATGTCCAAAGTCAACTCTTTGCTCTAATTTGTTAAGAGAGGATGAAGTTTCCTACTCTTATGGGAGGGCTGTTATAGTTGTTGAGGATGGTGCTCTTCCACATATTAGGCAACTACTTTAGCTACAACCTAGGTGGCAATGTTCTCCATGCTTTCTATATGACAAATAGTACAACTTTTCTACAAGGACAAGCCTATTGTGCGGATGCCTCCTTAAGTATTGGTTGCACGTCAAAGGTAGGTCTGGCATTGGTCCAAGTGTAACTTTTGGCTGGTAACTCTTCACATTCTCTAATGTTGGCTCACTTGATTGCTAGGTTCACAAGCTCTCGTTTTCATCTGCATCCTCAATGTTTCTTCATTTTTCTTTGAGTTTTCCAAATATGAAGCCACCATTCAAAAATAGAGCAAGGTTTTTTCTGGAAAATAGCAGAGTAATGGTTTGTCTTTTCAAGAATGTATACATAGAATCTCTTTTCGAAAGTTCTTCCACTCTAAGAAATTTTGCAAATGATTTCTTCTGTCTCACTTCTCTCCAAAACTTGGTATTTATAAATTTTAACCTTGATAGACTCAGATTCATTCAGGTCCTTCCTTCTTTATAAATGTTTTAGGATTCATTTGCAATTCTTAGTCAATTTACCAAAATGCTCGTAAGTCCAATTTTAGTCACATCAATTTAATTACATAATTTTTATACTAATAGTTTCTTGTGGTTTTAATATTCGAAACTTTAATGAATTACAAATTTCAAAAAATATCTTATTGAATATTTAAAATAAAATATAGAAGAAATAAGTTGGGTGGATCGCTAGACTTGAATAATTTTGATGTGAGTTAAAGGAAGACTTTTCTAGCCAACTTCAAATCTTTGTAGTACAAATCAAGATACTAGATCTTGATCATTTGAGATTATAAAAGCATCAGAGTCATTCAGAAAGGTGAGGTGATCTATACTATTGTATATAATACAGCAGTATTTGATTAATATTATGTAATTTTAATGATCAAATTTTGAATTTTTAAAATTTTAAGATTCTTAATTAAATTAAAATATTCTCATTGGTTTTGATTATAAATTATGCAAAAAATTTAAGAATCATTTAGATAAGTAACAGTTTGATTTAAATCTAAATATGGTCCCTTTTTTTACTAACAACTAAACATTTATTAATTATTACACAAGATATTCACAATTGATAAATCTCTTTTCTTTAACAACTAAAGATAAAGCCAATGCATCTTCATTAGACTATTTTTCTGAATCAAGTTGTAATAATTTCAAAGATAAGAATTATATATCTAAATTACTTTATATAGGAAAGTAATTTTTGACTAAAATTCACCTAACAAACACTCATTTCTTGAAATTTTAATTTAAAATTTTTTATTGGTAGTTGTTCAATAAATTTCATATTAGTTGGACATTTATTTCTTCCATTTCAATATTCTTGAATTTTCGAACTCTTGAAATAAATAATTATTTATTTATTGCCAATACAAAAAGATAATTGCATTCTATTTGCAAAATCTATATCCATTTAAGTCCTAATATATGAAAGTCTCTTAATCATTAGAACTCTTTGATTCGATTAGTTTTTATTGATATGCCCTCATCTTTAATAACCAACAATTGTATTTGTTCTATTACAATTAACGACATTTCTTTCTCCATCTCTTTGCATGTGTCATTAGTTCATTTGTTCAAATTATTTATTAATTTGTTTGCTTAGTTTGTTGTTCATTTCTTAAAATTCATTCTGTTTATTGACCTTTGTTACTCTACAAAAGGGAAGGGACTTTGTTTTTTTTTTTTTAAGTTTTTTTTTATTTAGGGCTATACTTTGTTCTTCAGTTATTGATCAAATTTATAATTTAGTTTCTGTATTTTTTTAACTTTCTAAGATACTTTATATCTTTTTATTCAATATTTTGTTCAACTTATGAATTCATATCTTTATTTTGCTTTACACTTAAATACTGTTTTCATTAATAACTATGCTTTTCTTTTCAGCAATTAATAATGTTTGTCATTTAACTTTTTATTTTTGTTTAAATTATTAAACAATTTATATCTCTTTGTTCATTGTTTCTTTTAAGTTATCAATTCATTTGTTTAATTTAAATTTTTTTTTTATTGTTTTTGTTCATCTAATTTTATAAGATGAGACATCCATATGTTTTAATATTATTGTATATAATCGATTTTTAGCTTACAGAAAGGGCATAGTTTAATTCAACAAAGCATATATTCGATTTTATCTTCTAAATTCAATTATACCAGAAATGTTAACATGTGGCACTTTTCTCTTGTTATTTACCTTCTTTTTTTTGTCTATTATTTGTATTTTTTAATATACAGATCCATCTATATTATTAAAAATATTAAGAATTAACATAACACTACTTTTTTCCCATTTTCATTTTTACATTATAAATTTTCCTTCTTATTAGCTTATATTAATAATATAATATTAATAATTGATACATATAATTAAAGAAAAATATGGTGTAAAAATAAAATATTGAGGAAGAATGAAAATGTGGTCAAGTGAAATGAACAAATATTAAATATTAATTCAACATATCACAATTTTGTATTAAGAATCTGAAATATGTGAGGACACTAAAGAATACAAATTTTTATCTATATAAATAAAATAAATTTGAAGATTATTTTGCAATAAGTTAAAAAAACTCGAAGTGTTTATAAATAAAAGTGTACGAATATAATTATAATACACCTTATTAAAAAACGAAAATATTATATAAAGAAGAGCTGAGAGATGGTTACATTGAAAAATAAAAGTAAATGAAAATGAGGAGCACAAGATTGATGTACTAAAAATGATTGAAAAGTTTGGAATTCTAAAATTGTAGGATTACTTCACACTAAAAAGATAACAATAAGTTGAACACTTATATTTTAAGTATTGAATAATAGAATACAAAAATATTAAGAAAAGTCTATGCTATTTTAATTTTCACTTATTTCATAAATCCAACGTACTTATTTCATTTAATAATGTATGAATCTGAAAATAATTAATGCAATTACATGTGTTTTTCCGATAGTATTTTGGAAATATTGCATTAAGGATACTGAATTGATGCAAAACTGAGTTGTACGCGGGTAAGGATACTGAATTGATGAAGCTGATTTTGTATGGACATATAACAAAAGCGCAAAAGACGGCATCTGCTTTTTGTTGTAAATCAACAAAACTAGTTTGTCCTATAACACGTCAAATAGGAAGACATGACAGATAAGACGTAACTGCATAGAATTGTGTAGATTGGACAGTAAACACGTGATATGTTACGCATTTTTGACCTACTAGTTGCCTCAACATATACACAAATATATATATATATATGTGTGTGTGTGTGTGTGTGTGTGTGTATAATGAATTAATTACACAGCAAAAACTTTTGTCCACTCGGTACATGAGCCATTCGAATGTTCCACACGATAGTCTAGAGCCAATTATACCATAAAGTTAAAATGCAAGGCAAATTTTGTTTATATTTTAATTTTGTGCTTTTTATTTTTAATATTTTAAAATTAAAAAAATATATGTGAATGTGTTCTATAAAAATTTTGAGGAATAATTAAGGATGTAAACGGAATGGGTTGGAGTGGGTTTTTTCTCAACCCGAACCCAACTTGTAAATATTTTATAGTCTCCCCACTTGTCCCTACTCGTCCTACTGATTTTAAAAGTAAAAATTTATACCATACTCGCAATGTATATATAGAATCCGAACCCTATCCAATTCTACCCATATCTAATTATAAATTTTATTAAATACTATGTACTATTTAATTAACAAAATATTATATTATAATTACAATATCATATAATCTACTTTTAAAAGATGTATTTTCAAAGTAAAATTAATATGAAAATTTTAATTCAAATACAAATCAATTTAGCTAAATTAAATAATAAAAAATTAAAAATCTGCAGACTACATATTAGGTTGTGAGAAAAAAGGATGAATATTACCTAGCATCAAGTTATGAAACTAAAAGAAATACATTTATGATTTTATATGAGTATATAAATTTTTTGTTAAAATTTTAAAAATATATATAAATAATATATAGATAAATATTTCGGGCAAAGAAGAATGAGTTTACTATAAACCCAAATCCAACTTACCCTGCAAGTATTAATGTATAACACCCCTTGTCCCATTGCACGGTGGGTTTTCTACCCACTCCAATAGGATAGGGTAGGAATGGGTACCCATGACTTAGATACAAAATGTCATCCCTAAGTATATATGATAAATATCGGAGATAATTATATTTAGTATTTTATGCAAAAAAAATATTTTTTAAATATCTATTTTATTAGTTTTAAGTTATGAGAAGATAATAATTATGAGTGTAAAATGTATTTGTTGTAAATGGTAGTTATCACATAGGTTGTAATTATGAGGATTAAAAGAAATAAGTGAGGGTATTTTAGATACATCATAAGAAAAACATATGAGGAAGAGGTTAGATGCTATATTAATATTATAAATATAAATAAATACTGACTTTTAAAATAAAAAATGCATATAACCAATTATTTACCAACTCAAACTCTTACTCTAGGCTAACACATTTTAGGAATAGAATTCCAACTCAGTTTATTGATTTTTATAGATGACTTAGCCTCATTTCCGTGTAGCATCAAAAGTAAGTATAGGTTTGAATTTTAAATAATAAAAAGTAAAAGGATTATTTTGAGAAACATAAACAAATGGTCTCTTAATTATTTGTTAATTTAGTAAATTGATTCTTTTTCTATTTTAATATAGATATGTATAATATAAAACCATAGCAGTTGTTATATTATTTTTATTATACAAAATTAACTAAATTACTTAAAATTACATTATAAAAATAGTTAAATTGCAATAGTTAATATTTAATTTTTGACGAAGATAGGAATATTAAGTACTATTTGATATTTGCATTAATTTAAAATTTTGATTAATAATTTTAAACTCAATTTTGAATATAATTAATAAAATTCAACTGAAATGAAAAACATATATTATTACTATAATGCGCCTGTGAACAGTGCTCTTGTGCGTGCGCGGTTTCTTTTTTATTTTTTTAAATCGGCTTTATTTTCGAACAATATTGCCTTTGTGTCTATTGTGCTTTGAGAGCTTGTTTATTGGGCTTTGTTGAGTGTGCTCCATTTTGTCTTGTTATTTGAATTGTGGGTTCGATGGGAAGAAATTATAAAGTTTTTAATTTTCTTTTAAGTATGGTCAGAAGAAAAAATTGTGATGAAACCAAATTTGATGGAAACTCTGAGCTTGTAGCAGAGTTGGTAGCAGCATTGGCTTCAAAGCAGCTTATGCAATCAAGGATGGTGCAGAAGGATCAAGAAGATGGATGGTTAGTTCACCATCTTTTATTCTCTTACGTTTTCGAAAGAACATTATTACTGGTATGAAACTCACAAAGAGGTGAAACCTGTCGCAGAACTGTGGCCTTCCTTGGATACTTCCAAAGGTGTTGAGCCTTGACTACAGCAATTTGACGGGTGCAATTGGTGATACTTTGGGGTAAACTTTTTCCTAGCCGCTGTTATGTTGCTGCTGTATATTTTGGCTTAGAACTAAGCCAACTTAATCAAAAACACATTATTATTTTGAATGTCTTTTACAGTTCAAATGTACATTTTTTAAAGTTTTTCAAGGCAATTAGTTTTAGGCTCTGCCGAATTTGCAGGAGGTTTCTGATGCTGCGCCTCTGACTCTTGGTGTTGCAGCTGCTGCTGGTCTTGGATTATTGGCTTTGACAGAGGTTAGGCCCAATCTAAATACCTTCAAGAGTATTTTATCGATTATGAATTACCTAATCTTTTCATTTCTTTTTCCAAGCAGAAACAATTATCCAAATTTTAGGCTTAGCTGCTCTTGTTCAGTTTGTTAGCAAGAAATTTCTGTTTGTGGAGGTTTGTCTTTCACTTCCTTTTTTTCCATCTTAACTTTGTAATTATGATTTATTCCTACAAAAATTAAGAATTTCAGCATGATCTTTGCTCCTTAACATCCTAAAATGAGGTTCCCTCATATTCCTCCACAGGATAGAAAGCAAACCATACAACAAATTGAAAAAGTCTTGAGCGCAAAAGTTGCCCCTCACTGGAATACTTTCTCTCACTGCAAGTTCTTAGCAAAAATCTCTTTGTAGTTTATGTTGAACTCAAGTATTAATCACTTTTCATGCTGACTTTGAAGGTGTTTTCAATAACTTCAAACACGTGATTATCATCTTTTAGCTATTTTGGAGTATTTGGAAATAGTACTTCTATATGTTTAATTTTTTAAAGTTAAGTAAAAAAAAGGCTAAAAGCTAAAAGCAATGCCTATGTAACTAACTTCTGTAACTTCCTAATACTTTTCACTTCTATTATTTTAAGAAACTTATAACTTTCACTGCTACTTTCCACAACTTTTACTTCTTTAAAAGCAAAAGATGCAATGGGTGATAATAGAGAGCAAAAATACATATATTCCATTGTTTCTCCAAATAATTATGCAAAATAAATACTTTGGAAAAACTTAAAGAAGGTTTGAGTTTTTAACTTGTTTGTTTCTATATAATTTTTCATTTCAAGATGAACTGTGGTGGTAAAATCTTTTTAGCTTTAGTTAAAGGTAGATCTTTTTATTCTTTCTTTCTAATTATTTTTTGAATTGTGCATGTTCGGTTTGGATTTTTTCAAAATTTTAACAGTCTGTTTGTTAAAAGATTCATTTACATGGGTAGGTGGGTCAAATAGCTCAATGATCTTGGTCCATGATTTTATTTGCTCTATTTTTTCTTTTCTCTTATCTTTTTAAGTATAAGTTTCTAGCTTCAGATGTTTATACTGGTTGAAAGAATGCTTTTGTGTCTTTGTAAAATTTAAGGAAGGTTGAGTTTTTAAAGTTGTATTTCAGTTGTTTTATCGTTTCAGTTATTTCTAGCTCTCCAGATAAACATGGCTTTCTAAAACTAACCTCCTACTCATATTATCTGTGATTTTGCTCTCAATTATCATTCTAATTGGCGAAAGACAAAAGATGTAACTTCTCAATTGGTTTACACTAAAACCCTTCAACATATAAAACTCCACATCAAAAACCTGAAGATTCATATTGGTAACGTGTTGTCAATTTTGGATAGCTTCAAACAATTACCCTTTTGACTTGTGAATTTCCCAGATAAATATTAGTTTGAATTGTAGCTGATGCAGAAACAGCCACTCCTTTCTGAAATGCATGAAAACTTCCGATGGAAACTGCATCGCTGAAGTAGATAGGCTGGGATTAAGATATTTGTAATATAATTTTGTAATTAGTATGGTTAAGATTAATGGAGCTTGTTAAGATATAAAAAAATAAGTTAGGAATTCATTACTTTTTGTAAAATAATTCATAAGTTCCCCACATGTTACTTTGCAAGCTTATAAGCTATGATACCGCTGGTTATTTGCTGAGGGGGGAATCTTGGAGTTTTTATTTGTGTTTTCGGAAATTGATGAATTTATTTTTTGTCAATTGTTGTTGGAAATGGATTGAGGCTGTTAACAATTGTTCAGGTTCCTTTTTTGCAAAATTTTGATAATAAGGGATATGCATGCTGCTACAAATTGAGAAGAGGAACATTTTGCTGGGATCGGCAAAAGTTAGCTTTTTGATCAATTTGGTTCAAATTTCTCTTTGTATTTTATGATGATTTTCCTTAGGACAAGACTAAGGAGTTTAATTGAGAAGATAGGCGCTTTAATGTTCAAGTGGATTATTTACATTAATTTTCCTTAAAAAAAATAGTTTGCATATGAACTTCTCTCAATTTGTATGGTGTAGACCAACCACTTGTCATTTGCTCTCTATTTTATTAAGTGATTTATTATGCTTAATAGAATGTACAAGACTTCATGATATAAAATGTCATATTTTATTGCAGCACATTGTTATATTATCTTGTTGCTTTTCTTGGGATTTAGCTTTTTTTTTATATTATAATCAAGATATTTATCTTATTGGTTAGGTTATTTACTTTATTGTGCTTATGATTTTTAGTTTTATTTCTTTCGTCGTAAAATTGAATCTTATTATTTTATGTTTTTAATTTTCTTGAACTTACCATATTACTTGAACTTACGATTTTGTTTTTTGCTGTACCTTTTTTATAGAAAAAAAAATTCTTGCATTACATTAAAGTTCTTTTGAATTTAATAATAATTTCAAATTATATGAATTTTATATTTAATTAATAAAAAAATTAATTTTTAAAAATTATGTATAATATAGAAATATACATTTAATCAGTACACAGTGCGCTCTACACTAATGTGTGTGTGTGTGTGTATGTATAAATTCAAGCAGAGGAAAATCATACCTTCAAAATCAGTTTAGGAGATGGATATCATCGGGTCTTGATTGACTGAAGTCAATTCTTGGCTCGACCCGCTGTCTAATTTGGGCACACTAGGCATGGATCTATGGACTGAATAATTGAGGCCCATCCATCCGATTTCAATCCAAATTATTTGGGTTATTTTTTATGAAGGGCCTCTATGCCGAAAAATTGTGGTCGATGATCCCATCTCAAATTCTACCCGTAAATTTTTTCTTTCCCTTCAGTCAAACTTAAAGATCGACTTGGAAATTTTGATATGCTTTTTCTTTTTTTGAAATTTAGCACACTTATTGATAATGCATGGATCTGTCGCCACATGGCAGCCTCCCCCCGAGGTATTGTCCC
>JACGDI010000472.1:1467921-1535525 GCA_014898725.1 Jacaranda copaia | reverse complement strand
GGGACAATACCTCGGGGGGAGGCTGTCATGTGGCGACGGATCCATGCATCATCACTTATACATACAACTTATATGGAATTATTATTTAATCATAAATTTAGCACGTACTTTATAAGACAAAATATTTTAGAAATTAATATACTTCTTAATACGTAATATAATTCTAATAAATAAAATTTATTTACTTTGATTTGTGAAATAATTATTTTATCACTTAAAAATTATCAAAGAATATATATTATGTAAATGATCATAGGACAATAAATAAATTTTCAATATTTCAATATATAAGAACATATCAATGTCTTATGAATTTTTTCATATGCATAAAATTTACAAATAATTTAATATGATTTTTAATTTCAATCAAACTTTCTTGATCCAACACTAATGATGTGATTGGAATGGGCTTATATTTTTTTCTCACAAAAATACCATCGAAAATTTAATAAAATATTTTTATATCTAAACAAAACACTTTACATTGTAAATATTTGATATTACGTTCTAATTTTTTTGATTATTACATATTTTTATTTAATTATATATTTTACACATATATTTTAGTAATATTAATATAAATTATTGTAAATTAATATAAAAATAAAAGTAATGAACAATAAAAATAAGAATAATTATGCGTCTTTCAATTTTTGTAATAAAAAACTAGAAGCATCGTCGACTTGGTCCACGCCTAACAAAATATATATCATGTAAAATATTGATTATATTTATATCTTTTTGAATGATTAAAAAAAAATATACAAAATCAATAAATGAATAGTTGTTGATCAATGACGCTTCAAATTAAATTTATAAAAAGTGCAATAAAGGCAGTAACCTTATAACAAAAAATGAAGCGCTTGAGTTATTAAATATTTTATAAGTTTTTAATAATATTTTACCAATAGATCAAAATGAAGCGCTTGAGTTATAAATATCTTATAAGTTTTTAATAATATTTTACCAATAGATCAAAACAGCTTGCCAAGTTATAATTATAAAAAGAGAATTTCAAATGATTTGTGTTTATACATCTTTGTATAATCGTATATAACATAGTTCATAAGATATAAAATGCATATATTTACTTATGTAATTCTAGTGACATTAAAAATGATAAAAAAAAAACTACATAATTGTAAATTTACCCCGCAATTTTTTATAGTAATATATAATAGATACTTACTAATAAATATTTTTATTTTAATAATTTTTAATAAAAAGACAATTTGGTCATTTAAAAGGTTTCATTGTATTCTTATTCAATTACTGTTAATTATCAATCATCAGAATGAAATCAAGCAAGAATTGCCTATTCCTTTCTTATTCCTTCCACATACCCAGAAAAAAATTAGTTATACCAATGCCATTCATTTCCTATTCTCATTCCATTCCAAAAGTCATTTCACTTGCACCTAATTGTATTCCTGCATACCAATCTTCACTTAAGTATTTATATATTTTTCCTTAAACATTTTTTGAAGCAATAACTCAATATGTAAATATGAAAACGCACAAATAAATTTTTCCAAAGATATAAATATTGATGCCATTGATTATTTAACTAGTCATTCATCAATGTTTCAAGAATTTTCAACTATATTAACCACATATTTATGTCCCTTATAATAGTATTTACTTCAAATAATTCATTATTGCATCGTTGAAAAATAAAATGGTTTTAGATGAACATTTTAATAATACAAAAATAAAATTAAGAGTTTCTAGAAATCATGAAAAGTGACTCATTTTATCTAAAATAAGTTTTAAATTTAAATTAAATTATTAGATTATATTTTGTATGCATGTCTTGTCTAAAATTTTTGCATATCCAAAAGAAATTACTTGGAAGAAATAAATTTGAAAAACCTTGATAATTTTAGAGCTTACATACCAACTAATGTAAAATTATTCTTTATCAAATTAAGCACTTTATTGAAAAAGATGATGATATGAGAATAGACATAGATAAGTGTTTCTACTTCCCAAAAGGAATGGATAAAGTATAAATTTTTTTAAGCAAATCAAATGTAATCATGGTTGTTATTTTTTTTATTTATGATATATATATATATATATATATAATACAAACTTGATGCTGCATAGAAATAGAGTTGGGGTCATTTTCGATAGACAACAAAGCTCAAGGTTCTTTTCTTTGAAACATGGGGCAGAAAATTCTGTTCTCTTAGAGATTCTCCAATTTTCTAATTTCTTGTGGATGATTTTGTACCTAATTGCTCTTTGGAGTTTAGTATTTGTAGTCTTTTTTCTTAATGGGCTTCAATCGACTCATTAAGGTTTTGATACCCTTCTTGATGAGCTTAGTTAATTGAGCTTTCTAGTCTTTTTAGTCACCTATTCACTCAAAACAAGTTAGCCTTTTTTAGTCTGTTCTACTTTTTACTCTTGTAAACTTAATTAATCATATCATTAGCCCTATTTTCAATTTGAAAAATCTTTTTTCATGTTGAAAATATAATATAAGATCCATTTTTAATTTTTACCTTGTCTAATTTATTAAAATAAGGTTATTAATTTAATTAATTTTCATTAATCAAGTTAAGCATGTGGACTTGCATTTACTCAATTTTTGTTAAGATGAGGTTTAGTAGGGTTCAAAGTCTAAGGGGATGATGGTTGGAAATGGAGTCAGATCCTCTTCGAAAAATAGTAATGTGTTAGTTTGTCATCTCACGAATGCGTGTAGAGACTCCTCTCCAAAGTTGTTTGATTTTAAGAATTTTTGTTAATAATTTCTTATACCCAATTTATCTTTAAGACTTGATATTTATAGACTTTAGTTTTGATTGGTTTTGGCCAATTATTATTTTTCTACCTATGGATTTGGCTTGTTCTTTGGGCTCTCAACCATTTTATTCAGTTACTTAATTTTAGATCTATTGCCATTTTTAGTCAATTTATTAAATTGCCTTTATAGTCACTTTTTAGTAGTATATTCAAGGCCCCTTTTTGGATAGGAAGATTTTAATTTCGTATAAAAGAATGTAGTATAGGTTTAATTTTTAATTTTTTCTTTACTTTATTAAAATAAAATTATTAATTTAATTAATTTTCATTGATCAAGTTAAGTGTGCATGGGCGCATGCTTGTATTTATAGAATGACTTAGAAAATTCTGCGTTGCTATCGCTTGATGACTTAGAAAAAATTTTGTATTGTTTTTGTCTCAAGACTACGGAAAATTTCAAGTTGTATTGCAAGGATTGAAATATTGGGTAGGAGGACTCAACACAAGTTATGACCAAGGTTGAATCTGGCTTTGAGGAGGCATAGAGGGAGATTGATTTCTGTTCCATAGGAAATGACGTCGGTCACATTCACAACATCTAACCAGTGGTGTAGAAGTAGAATAGTATTATCCCACAATGCATATCGAAGTTTGATTCCTCAGGGGAGCACCTCTATTTTAATTTGGGAGCCATCATTGGGCGTTCGTGTCGCTAGTTAATTGTTATCACTATTTAACAAGCTATTCAACCTAGTCTTTAGAAGATCATTGATCAGATGAATATAGACTATTATGAGTGCCTAAACCTATATACATGATATAGTACTATTTTTCAATAACCCAAAAGGATATATATATATATATATTATAATGTGACCTATTGACAAGTTTTCTTCATTTTATATAGTACCAGAATTTTATTCTACTGCAAACATTAATTTCTCCATTTTTTTTCTTACTGAAAAAAAAGTATATTTTTTTAAAACCTTCGGTATTTATTCAATCATATTTTCAAACTAACAGTTAAATATAATGATCAATACTCATGATTGAATTATTTATTATTATTGATACTATTTGTTAGATCCAACTTGTTTGAGTGTACGAGGAAATTCATTGGGCAGTCTTGGGCTTGTTGGTCAAACCCCAAGCTCTTGTGGCCCAATCAATTTAGCACACAATAGAAGCCTTTTGTGGCCAAGGTAGGTCGTCGGATTTACTGAGGACCTAGGCTCGATCACTGTTTGGTGAGATAGCTCCTTACTTGGAGCTATAAGAATTATCATGGGGAAGTCAAAAGGTTAATTGGCTTCAGCAAATACTATTTTAGTTATCACATTTAAATGTTGGCATATGGAAAACGTTTAGTGTTACATTCTCATCATATTATTTTTTGAAGCATAACTGCCTTTCACTTATTTTTATTTTCTCAAATATCTATAACTAGACATTATTTCGGTTATGGTATGTTTGTAGACTTACATTACATACACTTGATATTCACTAAGAATTTTACTTGCAATCTTCATTTTTAAATTTCATTCTAGTAGACTTAGATCCTAGCCTTAGTGAGGATGTGGATCCCACTTTTGATGAGAATTAGAATTGAAAATTTTTCTTGATGAGGGCTTTGCAGTAGTTTTAGTGTCATTGATGTGTTAGCAAATTAGTTCATTGTTTTTGACTTTTATGAAATTCTAGTTAAAGATAGAGTATAGGGAATTTTGAGTTTCTATGTTGTGAGAATTGCTTAGATGATTATGAATGTTTTGAGTTCTTTTATTTAAGATTGTAATTCTAGATAGGTGATATCAGTTATTTAGGATCAAATTTCACTCTTTGAGACCAGGCCATGTGGTTTGGTTTTGGGGCATGATAGCCCCACTAAGGAAGGTTGAACCCTTGTATTACTACTTGATAGAAGGGCTCTAGAGAAAGTAGTTATTTGTCGTCTTAACTCGAATCCTTGCCAAGTTAATCTTCTTTCCTACCAAGAGCAAGTAAATTAGATTAAGTTTAACAAAGCCCAAAGAAATAAAGAAAAATAATTCAAGTACTGAGAAGAAAACATGAATGCAGAAATAAACAAACAAACAAAAGAATAGGCCAAAAGATCAATTAAGTACTAGCAGAAAACATGTAATTAACATCAAAATATCCAAGTACGAAGGACTCCCCAACCCTTGCCTCTCACAAAGAAAAAGGATCATTCTAAGATCCTCTATAAGATGGCAATCTACTCAAGAACTTACAACTTCATCAAGAAAAAAAGTGAAAGAAGTCCTTGTTCAGAAATTTTCTCACCATGAAGAGAGTGTGGAAGCTGTACAAAGAAATGGGAAGACCTAACTCCCCCAAGTGATATTGGAACCCTATGAAATATGTAAAGAAATTCAGAGTGAATTGACTCAAATGCATTCCATAACTTTCAAAGACCTCTAATGCTAATGGATCAGGAGGAAGGAAAAACTTATAGCTAAAATACCCATTGAAAACAATAAAATTTATTGGAGGAGGTGGCATAATATGATCCTCCACAAAAGGAAAAACAAACCTGAACTTATTAATAACACAGACCTCGCATCTCAAAAGTTCTAATTCCCCGAAAGTAAATAAACAAGACCTAGACTTTGAATTAGATTTTGACTTTGATGAAAAAGACGATCACTAGAAGAAAAAAGGGATACTATTACACTTTTTTTCTTACAAATTTATAAAAGGGTAAGTATAAATATATTATTGTTACACTTTTGAAAAAGTGTAGTTATAAATATTATTGGTTAAATTTGATATTTTTTCTCCTAAAAAATGATGCCGTTTGGCAATAGCGGTAAAAATGGCACCATAGTTTTGGTTGAAAAAAATAAATAAAACTTAAAAAAGTAAAAGCTAGGCCTTTGTTTGGATATGTTTTTTGTTTGATTTTATTATGTGTTTTGGGAGAATGAATAATGAAAGAATTGTGGAAGAATGTGAAATGAAGATTGGGGAATATGATTGATGTTTGGTTATTGTTTTTAAAAATAGTAAAAAATGGGATTTGGGAGTTTTGATATATTTGGATATGTTTTTAAGGGAAATTTTTTTACTATAAATGTCACATCATTACTTTTGTGTTGGTGTTTGGGGGTGAAAATTGATATTAAATATTTTTTTTAATTGTAAGGATATTAATTAAAAATATTGTGTATATATGTATGTATATGTATTGAAGAGATATAATTATGTTGTAAGTTTGTAACGATTGATGTAATGATTAAGTGGGTTTGTATTATAATATTTTATGGGTTTTGTTTGTTAGTTGAAAATTTATTTAATTGTAATTATTATTACTGATAATAATAATAATAATAATAATAATAATAATAATAATAATAATAATAATAATAATAATAATAATAATAATAATTGTTGTTGTTGTTGTTGTTGTTGCTGTTGTTAGTAATAGTATACTTACCCTAGCTATTATTCGTAATATTATTACTAACATTATTATTATTATTATTAATATATTTATTATTATTATTAATAACACTTATTATTATTATTATGAAAACTATTACCATTACTAATATTAGTATTATTATCATTTTATTTATTATTAATGTTAACTACGCTATAAATAATATTAATATTATTATTGTTATTATTATTATAATTACGAATACCATTACTATTACTAGTATTGCTATTATTATCATTTTATTTATTATTAATTCTATTTATGTTATAAATATCATTAATACTATTATTATTATAATAAAAAAATATTTACCAAAATAATAATAATAATAATTAGTATTATTATTAATTATCTTTATTAATAATAAAAAATGAATACTATTATTATTATAATAACAATAATAATAATAATAATAATAATAATAATAATTTATTATTATTATTATTAGTAGTAGTAGTAGCAGCAGCAGTAGCAGTAGTTGTAAAGTGATAATGGCATGGTGTGTGTGTGGCAGGGGCTGTGCGTGTGAGAGGGAGAATGTGAAATGAAAGTGGAATGTGGTAAATAATGGGAAGAGTCAAGGGGTTTTATATTATTTCAGATGGTGGAAAAGGGAGGCCATGTTTGGCCTTGTTTCCTCAGAACGACGGCATTTTGGGGAAACGCAAGCAAACAAATTTTTATAATATTAGTTATTACTGTTATTACTATTACGCTTTATATTGCACATTTTCCTTTGTTATATTGAGAAGCAAGTCGTACTCATACATACTGTAACAAAACAATTGCAATAGAAATGCACGAAAAAAAAAAAAGAAAATACACCTAAAATTGAATTGTGCTTGAATAGGGAGTGGAGGAAATTAATAATTACAATATATGAATATGAACAGTCGCACTAGAATTATTAAATTACAAAGCATAACATAATGTAGAGCAAACATAAATATCATACCATGCATCATCGTCGTAATAGGTTGAATTTAAATATTGGAGTTTCTAACATTACTACTTATGTGTGCAAATGATCCGTAATATATAAATGAAACATCATGATAAGAGTCAGTAGTGGGGGGTTATTTGAGATGGAGCCTTCACGTATGTGCGAAATTATTGAACTTGACAAGGGTTCTACATGCTAGTGGTGGGTGCTGATGCATCTCCTATCAACCCACCATCATATAGGTCAGCTGCACGACCGTCAGTAAATATGTACCATAGCGGAAGGTATAGGGGCTCTTCGAATACATGAAAATAGCTTTTCCTGATAGTCTCTTGCACAAGGTAAATTACAATTTTCAATGAGAACCATTCTCTATACAAATATGTATGCGACATTATTTAAAATGATGAAATGGTAAATTTAACTTAAATTCCCAACATGCACCCAGTACTGCGCATTCACATGCACAACTATGGTGTTGGCATTGTACTGCACCCCAAGTATAGATATGTACTCTATAAATGAATAGTAATAGCCACGCATTTGCTGAATCTTCATTTTCACCTCATCAACTGTCCTCTCCCTCCCGAATGTCCTAGACATACAGTGTGCAATGTGGGAGCACTCATCTATAAGCATATCCCTATTAGATATGTCGCGAGATGGCAAAACATTTATCAAATAAGTGATGAGGACACCTTTCTCTTGAGGGCTCCAGTGGGGATCATGAAATACACCATGTGCCAGCATATTATAAGTTGGTCATGTCCCATTGGATAATCTTGACATAGTTTATGGTCATACTATTAATATCGTGATCCAAGAAATAAATGACAACCAATATTAAAATTTTAAACTGACCATGTCCATTCATCATGTGTAATACACACAACCAATAATAATATGAAGTTGACCAACACATAAAGACATTATAGGGTATGGTTAGTCTAATATACATAATAATAATACATCGCATAATACAACACGATCAAGATGATATAGGTTGTCAGTTCAGTGTCCGACTTGTACTAACTTGGCTCGTGTGAGGTGATCCATGATGTCTCAATAGCCTTATGCCAATTCATCAGATAATAGCAGACTATGACATGATAAGGCCAACTGTCAAACCCCTATTAATGCCGCCGTTTGAGCCAACTGGCATGTCTGCTCTAACTTTAGTAGACCGAGAATGTAGGATATCAGGCCTAGATAACCCTCGCAATTGCAAAGAACTACATGATCCACCTGAACTTGATAGCCTACCTATGCATTCCTGCAGACTCAACAATCGATCGTCACATCTCTTGGGCGGGCTTGGACAAGATATATTTTGTTATGGTGTGGCACGCGGCGTAAAGATCTTAGCTAGGAGGTCGTATCTAGTCTCTACATACAGCCAATAGCGCTCAGCAAGTCGATACCTCTGCGCAACATTACAAAGATAATCTTGCTACAGAATCGCATATAATTATACAAAATCATAACTTAGAGATGGTACTGCACACTATTCTAATCGCTTGGAGCTCCGATCGTATGTGAGTAAGCACAAAAATATCACTAGTTGATGGCTCATAGAAGATGTCTGAATTTTTGACGATGGCCTTCATTGTGTCATGGCGTTCCTTTAGGTCATCAAATTTCTCCCTAACAAATTTTGCCATGCATGGACGTTGAAAGTGCCTACCAAGTTTGTTAGTTATATCAGGCATGCATATTTATATGTACATCTCATTTGTGAGTGAGTCCATTGTGTTAGCATCAAGAAGCATATGCATGAACCATTCCCTAACGTCGAGGCCCCATATATTTGCCATGTTATTATTAGCACCGTCTACCGATGCACCCCGAGATGTACCTACATAGTTTGGGAACCGTATCAAGAAGGAATGAATACTTAAATATAACATATAAGTACCATGCGATGAGGTACAATCGAGTGGTCGAAGAGCTTATATATACCAGATATCTCCCCAGGTCCGGTGTTTGCCCATATGAAGCTGCCTGGGTGCCCAAGTGCAGTAGGGCATCTGAAAAAATAATGTTCGTAGCTCTTATCAGTCGCGGCCATATTGACTCACATGGGGTCGACACTGTAGCACGTATGGTGAGATTGTACCTACTCATCTTTTAGTAAAACCATAATAATTATCTCATTGCAACTACTTCAAAATAATAAATACTATTATGCAACAAGTACAACAAGATTATACAAAACAAAGATAATGTAGAATAGCAAATGACAAGGCACGCAATTATGAGCTACACCCAATATTAGCACATAGCAATCATAATGTTCAATACACACTGAGAGATATAAATAAGTTTTGAAATAGGACAGGTGCATGAACACACATACAACCTATTAAGTTAGCATTTCAAAAGTATAAACTCATTATTGCCTTTCGGCCCACATCCATTGTGCTATACCATCTCAAAATTCAGATTGTGCCTGTATCTCTTGCTGGTTCGGGTGACCACAATGGTAGAAGGTCTCCTAGTCGAGATCAAGTTCATGATCTGGTGTCGCAAATATGCTGTCATCCTAGCTAAACTTACGAATGAAATTATGCAGTGCACAACATGCAATGACAATATTAGTTTGTTGGGCGATAATGTAGTTGGGCATACCCTAAGCCAGAATTGGGAATCTCTTCTTAAGAATCCCGAAGGTACATTCTATGGTGTTCCTAAGTTAAGCGTGGCGATGATTGAATAGCTCCTTTGGCCCATTGTATACAAGGATACTATCAAATTGTTGGAGGTGGTACCGGGATTGTCTATATAGGGATAAGAAGTATATATAGTTTGTGAAGCCAGCATTAATGAGGTAATATTTTTCTAAATAGGGAATCATTAATTTTTGTTAATAAATATTGGGCAGGAGTTGAACAATAAAATATTATATGCCACAGATATATGAATATGTACAATTATTACGATCGATTTGTGATACATGGTCGTGGAAATGGAAAGGCAAGGTCACTTTGGATGGCGTTTAGCAAGACCCATGCATCATTCGCACTACCTTCCTAACCTGTATACATGTATGTAAACATTTGCTCAAAATTGGATATCGCAAGGACATTTTGAGAGATATTCTCTTTTCAAGAATTATATGCATTTTATCTATGAGTGGATACCCAAGCACACACTAATGTACCATTGATAGCCCCTACAACACCATGCAAATCAAATGTGAGTAGTTCATGTACAACACCTCATTAAATAGATTGTGTAGTAAAAATTGATCCTTTAGCAATCTCATACCTGAAAATATAAGAAGAAGTCGGGATTAGATTGAATCTAATTAGGCACCTTGTTAAAATTTGGGAGAGTTATGAGCTCAGGCGCTAACAAATTTAGAGCCCTAATCACACAACGTACATGGCTGTTGACTATCTCCAATGAGTGTTGGAAATGTTCCATGGTATTCCTCTGTCTATGATGATAGCCAACTATTTGCACAAACATTGCAATCGCCTCAGTTGGTGATACCTGACACTACTATGTTTGAGGTCCACGACTTGTTAATTTATGGACCAATCTCATGAATATGGGCTTCGTCATGTGTGTTATCATAGAATTGGTCAGGATGGCCATTCATTATCTCGCAAACCCAATCCACCCCACGGAGTGTAGATGTGTTACGTGGCATTTTATAATTGTACAAATTTGGCAACAAGACATTTGCAATGAATAATAGATCATCAGCTCCATCGAACACATCACTGCCAGGTGTGCCAGGTGATCCTTCGCTAAACTCCAGCTCATCATTATGTGGTGTCATTGATCTTGATCTACTGGCCATCTATGTAAAGAAAATAGGCATCACATATATTGTGAAAGTTGAAAAAGATACAGTACGTGCTCATGTCATAGAAATTCCTAGAAGATGTGTTACATCCTACAAAATTAAGTGACAATAAGGTCGTACATACTAGTAATTAGTGCATTAGCGAATGAAATAGGTAATTAAAAATCACACAAACAAGCAACATAAGTATTTAACAATAGTGGATCATTGGGGGGAATAGAGAAAGTGGCAATTTGTTTAATTGCCAAGGGACTCAACCCAGAGGCACCTCTCTCTATCATCCAGTTGTAGGAAGAAGGTCCTCATTATGGCACTCTGAAAAGATTAATAGCCCATCTAAATAGGTGTTTTGGTAGGCCATCTAGGTGACGCAATGCTTCAACACACCCAGAAATAGATGATTGGGCTTTAGGCCCAATCCTCTCGGACTTTGCATCCATAATGCCGTCCCATTTGTTTAGGGCTTCCTCCAATTGATCTTACTTGTCTCTTGTGTAGAACTTCCCTTCTTTGCCCCTCCTCCATTGGGATGAACCCTCTCCCTAGGTACCAGCAGTGTCATCAATGTCATCACGTGATGAAGCTGAACGTTTTAACCCACCAGTACTGCCTCCAGTCATATTTTTGCTCACACTCCGATTATCGTCTATGGCTAGATGCGGCATCGCCGAAGATCTGGCATTGGATCCTGAAGCCACATTCTTCGAGAACATCTCAGTACAGTAATTTTAGCATGGTAAGCCGTGGTCCATCAAGGAGGCATAGTTCGGGTGATCCTAAAATACCAAAAGAGCATTATCTTTCTAGTAATTGAATAAAAGTCAATAAATATTAAACCATAAGTATACCATACCGCAAGCCAGTAGGCGATGTGATCTTCGCTACCAGTGATTGTGTTCCACTCGTAATCCCATTTGTAGCCTACACCATTGATTATCAGTAAATGAAACATTCGCCATGATGCACGGAGTCTATTCTATTTTTGCTTAAGCTGCTTCACAATGTACGTATGTGCAAGCTGCAGCTCCACATTCATCTTGTGGCAAATCTTATTCCAAGTATACACTGAGAATGTAGTGAAAAACAGTTGACTAGCTTCGTATTCATCATTTACAAACTCGATAAATAGTCTTTCATTATCAAAAGGCTAATGTATGTATGACGATTGAATACCCCCGGTTTGTGAATTGGGGATTACATCCTCTTGATGCGATGGTGCGTGGCTATAAGGATCCATCTATGAACAAGTTTATTGTATCACATGGCCCAAAAAATTACAATTAAAATAAATTGTCAGCAACATTAAATCAAGCAAGTGACATATATAATCATCGTAGACTGTAATACCTTGTCATTAGAGCTAATATAAATAAAGGCGTGTGTGTCGTAATGCCACTGACATTGTCAAATATGCCACATGTTTCACGCTTAAAGATATTAAAGTGAAACCATGGAAAGAGTACAATATAAGTTGTCTCACTATCAGACCACAATGAAATACAGATTACTTATAGCAAGATAAACACAGATAATATTATTCACACGTATTCATTAGGCAACATATTTTTGTGTGTATAGAAAGTATATACAAAAAATGTAACAAATATATATTGTAGTTGTAAATAACAGATTTATTAATTATCCAAAAGATAAGAATCATTTGTAAGGTATACATGTGTGTGTATTTGTGTCTATCAATTTTTATTACTAAGCATTATTTAATTTGTCTAACTAGTTAGTATGTGACATAATATACAAAAATATATAAACAATTTGAACAAAGTAAAATATATGTATAAATTATATACATGTGAATACACTAGTGTGCGTGTAAACTCCTATTTAAATACACAAAAAAAAATTTTTTTTTCATAAATCTTTCTTTTTATTACTATATTTATTGTGTTCAATTACATTTACACCCTCCCTAAATTTGACTATGTTGAATTTTTTTTTTTTTTTTAGTGTGCAGGGTAAATAGTCAATAATATTGTTTCATTTTATATAGTTTTGTTTAATAAATTAATAGTAAAGTACGTATATATATTTACTTTGTGCACACAACATATTTTTTCACTAAATATATGTATATATATATTTCAACAATTAAACATATTTTTTTCCTACATCTTTTTTTTGTTTTGTATCCCTATTTAATATATTACCAATTTTGAATCCATTGTATTATATAATATTTTCACATAAAGGTATATTAATATTAACCCCGTACACTACTATTTTATATATACTAAACCTATGATATATATGTACAATATTAGTGTATCTCGTGCAAACATGGTAATGCACAAATCTCACACTGTCAATCTGCAAAATAGTAACACACTACCTACTAATTCTTCCATGTAAGACGTAAGTGCTTTACTTCATTCAATTAACTAGCCTTACCCTGGTTTCAAGTAATGAAAATAAGGGAAAGATGTTATAATAGAATTGGGTCCTTCATTCTTTTATTTATGGCCAAACACAAGCTACCTTTGAGGGTCTCACTAAAATCATATCAATCAATATTAGTTGTACCTATGTAATATACACACACACACATATACACAGGTGGTGTACTCAGTAATTCTAAGTTGAATGCAATACACAATAGAAGGCAGTGCGCACGATTTAAATACTTTGTCAAAATATCCTCAAATGCATAAGTATAAAAATGTAATGATTCACAGGTTAAATCATGTCATTGAGATAATAACACATCCATGGCACGCAAGACTTGAAGTTACACATGTTATGAAATTGCAGGAAGTTAATATCAGGGCGTTACAATGGGGTTTTTAAAATATTTCATTATTCAAACCTATCTAATGATTTAAAAATTCAATCATGTCATTGAGATAAGAAAACTCTCATGGCATGTAAAATTGGAAGTTGCATATGTTATGAAGTGGCAAGAGGTTAATTAAAACTTTTGGTTTATTATGTTGGGGTTTTTAAAATATTTCATTCGTTAAAACTATCTGACACCACATATTTATAACTTTTTGTTGTATGTGACAATAGGTTTATTGGCATGAAGTTAATGTAGCATCTACCATAAAAGAAGGCATTGGATACAATATTAACTGATTGATTTGATGGCTGGCAAAGAGACATTGAGTATCATATGGAGTTTGAAAAACCACGTTGTATGTTTAGCCCAATATTAATCCCCTAAAATTGATTTTACTTCTAGTTTACACTTTGTAATTAGACATTTATAGTTGAGTTATATTATCATATTAATGCATTGCTTGTAAGACAAATGACAAGTGTGAATAAAATGTAAAGGAAATGCTAAGGTCTATATTAACACCAACCAATAGACATGAAAATCCTAAATTTGCCAGAAAAGCAACAGTCATAAACCAGTATATGTATCATAAAGCTCCATACCAATCTACCATGTACATAATTTACAGTAACTACATAAAAAATAGCCATAGTGAAGTAGTATTTGAGTGATCCTATACAAAATGAACCAACTGCCCACATGATTACAAATTCAATTCTTTTCAACATTGCAGGTGCTTATTAACACCAATTACTTTGGAGCTACATACACATCTTCTTAAGGACATATGATGGGTGATTATAGGTTTGGTGTGTACGAAAAGTATCCAAGATGCCCAAATAAAGGTTATAAAATGTGAGATAGGGACTTTTGAGACCACACCAATAAAATGTGATGTGATCCAACTCAAAGCACCATTTTTTCTTGATAGCCACTGTCACTCCCATCCACCCCAACATGAATAACCATTTGAGATGGATTACACTTCACAAAGATGATAAATAACTAGGCGAAATGAAGCTGGTGTAGCTCCACAGAACAGATCGAAGTGTGTATGGGGGGTGGATGTACAACTTTATATTTAACTAGTTCATGAGCAATATATAGTCATTATGCCAAAGGGAAAGCAATGGGACCACTCCATGCTTAAAAATATCAAGTGACTGAATGAATGTTAACAAACCTAAACCCAATTTGAGTCAAGGACATTGCTGTGACTTAATCTCCTTAGACAATGCTGTGAACCTTACAAAAATATACACATGGGCAGCCAAATATACCAAAACTAAAAAAAAAAAAGAAAATAAGCTGACTGAAACAATAGCAGTGTGTAACAATGATTTGACACAAGAGGAGACAAATGTAAGGGAAGTGACAGCAGAAGTTAACAAGACCTTGTGTGGACTGGAAATAAAAATGGCAAAACAGTCCCTAGCTCGTTAAAAGAAAACCCTTAAAGATAAACAAAAATAGCCTAACCAAAGAATGCGAAAATGGATATTAATCGATTCAAGCAAAGTAGTGTACCCTCAGTACTTCCCATAACTCATGAAAACATGGTCAACATCACACAAATTCTAAAATTATTAGAAATTTATTGCTCACCACGGGAGAATGACTTACTTCTCCACTTACGGCATGGAGAAACCCCAAGTGTGATAAGAACCATTATAAAGGATCAAACGGGGCTAGTAATAGCAAACATCATAGCATTAAGCACATAAAACATATCCATATACTCAATACACAAAACACTAGATTAAAGAAATAAAGTACAAGTTTCAGAACATATGGCATTTAACATGGCACATAACATGTTCATAACACACACTAATAGAGAAGTACTTACTGATGAAGAACAACAGCTGTAGGAAGGGGAGTCTATGAGAGCAATTAAAATGGACAGGGACTTGGACTTGGTATTGGATAAGGAGAAATTATCCTCAGAAGAGCTTGTAGGCGCTAATATGTGGAAAAGGATAATTAAATATTGAAATTAGAAATACTCTTGAAAGAATATACATATATAAACATCATGGAGTGCACGTTGGCCTTAGTAGATTTACCTGCCGTGTTGAACAGAGTTTGTTAGGTAAGAGATAGATTGTTAAACTATGCTTTTACAGTGGGAGGATATAGAAGTAGAATGTAAAAGCTATTCCAATATGTGAAGCAAGATACATTAAGGAGGCATAGTGTGGGTGTGTGAGTGTGTAGGATTTGAGAGGGAAGAGAAGTGGTTTTACATGCTCATTTGCTAGCTAAATGAGGACCCCTTGAATTTATAAGGTAAAATGATATGATTGCACATCAGAAAATGAATGGAGGGCAGAAGTACAACTTAAAAAGCTAGTCAAGCACCAAAATTAAGTGAAATACAGTCTCTAAAAAAGAGGGAATTGACCCCCACACTAATATGCTGCAGTCTTACAGAAAATAAAGACACACTGCCATACAGTGGAAGAAAGTAAAAACAAGATTCACCAAATCTTGTTGCGCATACAGTGTACAAAAATGATACAGAAAGCAAGTTTTGACCTTGAACAGTGGAGTCAATGCCTGGATACATGTTCTCACCAGTTCCACTCAAAATTATCCCAATTGGTCCCCCAAATTCATAATACATAAAAACCAAATGCCTAGAGCATATTGCTTGACAGATTATAGATAAATGAAGAATATCATAGCAAAAATAAATGGAAGCCATCGAAACCTAAGGCAAATCATGAATTAGCCATATTTAGATAATGAAACTCATAATGAATAGACTAAGACATACACCGATTCAAACTAAACATGTAACAGGCCAACATATAGTTCACATAGAAACATCCCTTTTAATGTCAAACTTGTGAAGCTTAAGGTTGGACAAGAACACTAAAAGTAATGGACAACACCCCAAAAAATGCACCCCAAGCCACCTGACATACCAATAAACTACCCAAACTCCCCAACAATCAAGTTCAAGCCTCATAACTAGTTCTAATAAAAACCATAGAGCTTCATTTTGGTTTGCAAAAAAAATGAAAAGTGAAAAATAACAAGCCAAGCAACCTTCCAAAGATGAGGATTTCAACATCACAAAAAATACTACAACTAACATATAACCAACAGAACTTAATACTTGTAGTGGACTTGCACAGCCACATGCCAAGAAAGTAAGAAAAAGTAAAGCAAAATACCATTCACCTAGTAAAAATCGACAACCACTTTCCCATTTTTTACTGCAATTGAAAACAAACCACATATAGTCCCTCTTCATGTGGTTGAAGGAGAACAAAGCAAATGAGTGGATAACCCCTCCCTCAGTTCCAATATAGTGGTAGAATCGTAAACTAACATCAAGCCTCCATTCATATCATAGACAAAAGTTTGCCCAAAAAGATCATAGATCAGATTACTCATATATAACTGGAAACATTCGCCCAAAAAACTGAACGAGTTCCTCATCACTACAATTTTCCGACTAAAATAAAAGGGACTGTAACTTGGGGAGCTTGCACAACAAGATTGAGGCCACTCAAATGGTCTTACAAGAGAAGAAGCCATGAAAATGAGATACAAGGGGTGAGATTTTCACAGAGAAACAGAGAAAGAAATGATTATGTGAGAGAGGAAGGGATAGACTTGCGTTTTCACAAAGAAAGAGAGAGGAAATAAGGTGTGAGAGAGATGAAATGGTGTGACATGGGACAAGTTTTGGCGGAGAGTCAAAGTGCCTAGGAGAATATAAAATGAAGAGGTAATTTGGTTATTAATGAGAGGTTGGGGGTTTTTTTGGGATTTTATCAAGTGCCATTTAATTGGCACAAGTTGGGGGACGTTCTCCCAGAGCAACCGTGTTCTAGGAGAACACTCCTAAATAAAGCGTAGCTCTCTCCTGGCAAATACTTTTTTAACTTCTTTTGCCAAAACCCTTAATCCCAAGTCTCAAAATTTTCCTGCCTTATGTACTTTGTCCTTTGCATATCTTCTTCATCTTCTTTTTGTTAAAACTGTCAATTTTGAAATCCTTATCCCTTATTTTATTATTTATATTGAAATTTGATTTAGTAAATTTTCAAAATCTTTCATTCTCTACAACCTAACTGACTTTTCAACTTCTTTCATTCCAATACCCCAAAAATTATTCATTCGCGATAACTTATCTTTAACACATTTTCGCTGTTTAGAGCACTTACATGATTTTAGCATTTTAAGTGATTAGCTGGAGCTGTTATTTGGTGATAGTAGTAGGTGGTGACAACCAAAACTAGGCAATCTCTCTCTCTCTCTCTCTAGAGTGGATGTAGAATAAATAAAACTCTATTTCTTCTTTTATTAGATTTTTGAGCTATAATTTGTAGATTTAGTAATTGCAGTGATTGGTTCCGTATTCCAAAACTGAATGTTTCAATTTAATTTTGTGATTATTTTTTTAAATTTTTATATGCTTAGGTTTCACTTAGTTGAAATAATTGAAATTTAGGCTTATTAAGTTCTTTTTTATTTTTCCCTACTATAGTGCTGTATCTTCTGTAAAATTGAAAATTTATAATTTTTTAGTCAATTTATACTAGTTAAAATACTGCTATAGATTTCTAATGTATTGCTTAAAATTTTGGAAAATATGGGAGCATATAATGTCATTTTTTTACTACAATCTAGAACGTCACTTTTTAGTTGGTGTGGTAATGAAAACACCTTTTGCAGCAATGGTTAGTAGCCAATTTTGCAAAATTTTTGAAGGTATTTATTTTGTGAAAATATATCTATGCTTTTAGTTTCTTGTTGAAAATAATTTCATAATATATAAGATATGTGTCACCATTTACGTCTCTACATGCTTGGTTGACTTATTATTTAATTAGTTATCACCTCATATTACCTTTTAAGAAAAAGAATTTAGTCCTTGAGAGTGTATCAAATGCATCTACATATGCCCATTACTATCCCTTGAATTAGAACATTTATTCTCTTTTGTTGTCTCATTACTACTCTCAAATTTTTTTAGCAATTTCATCACGTGATGGACCACTATGAGAGTTAACGAGGTATATCTCCCACTTGTGTCTTATTGTCATTAGTACTAGGCACATTAACAAATTGGTTTTCACTTTCACTATTACTTTGAGAAACTTTTGACAACCCTACTGGTCAACCCTTGGATAATGTTTTGAGTAAAACTTGCCTAGAGAGTGAGACTTGGACTAAGTTGGCTAGTAATTGCATGGTTATTGGCTCTACTAGATACCTTTTAAGTATACTAGCCCATCCAAATCCAAGCACCTACCATTCAAACCAAACACCAATTCAAAACCTAAGAATTAGTAGCCATAAAAAGCTGTTCGCTCACACACATAGTTACTCCCTATATCATGTGAAAACTCCAAAAACGTAGCCATTATGAATTTTATTTGGGTTTAGGCAGTAGCAACTCAGTGATCTCATATTGAGAGCTGGATGCAATGCTTTTATCTTTCATTTTTTTCTCCATATTTTGATACTACAAATACATGTTTATCCAAACTTAATAATATAATTGAGTTATAGGAAGATCTTTGTGTTTCTGTTAGAATAGTACCTCATAAGCCAATTAGATTAGCATATAAATTATTTCACTTGTGAAACAATTTTGATTAAATGATATTCATTATAAATGGCCATCTTTGCCTTATGCTTATATTGCCTCACTAGCATTTGGTTGAAGCCCTTAGATTACACAAGACTATGGGATTTGGTCAGTACACTCGGTAATGATCATGGAATAAGTCTTACATGGTCGTGATTTTAAATTTCCCAAATCATAGAATTTTATGAGACATGACATTTAAGATTTGGATAGATTTACACTAATGATACATAATCTAAGAGTTGGATGTTGCTCATTTTCATAAGCAAATCATATGAGATATGGGTGTATGTTAATGGGTATTTGTTAAAGAATAAGGTATTAGAGGCCCACTCGGAGAATCTACTAGATAGCCATAGTGCCAAGTCAGTAGTGGCAAGTTCTTCAACTTATGCTAGTGCATATAATTAGTCCGTTGACCTAAAGATCCATGGTAATCTTATTTTAGGTCCTCAAGCTTTGACTCTTTCTTGGCCATCGGGTGGAGATTAATCATGGGCTACTTAAACATGGAGGTTTGTGAAATCCAAAATAGGATCTGACTTCTCATCATTGTTAAGGGTGAATATGTCTTCTATGTATTCTATAATGATTGATTCTAATAAGTCCTTGCGCAAGGTAGTATGACAATTTGAAAAAGGATTTTTTCAAAGATGAGGTCATAAATCGAAATTGAACATTGGAAATAGAAACATAATATTAAAAGTATTAGGGAGCTGACAAATATCTTGTCCTAAGTCTCTTTCAGAAGATAGGAGATGGAATGACCGTATTTGCAAGGTATGCATAGAGCTAGAGTGGTTTTCCAAAAGCATTCATTTAAGCTAATTAGTTGAGCTTTATGGGCTTGAAGTTGGACATCGACTATGAAGATTGGGTACTCTTCAACGAATGAGAATAATTGAATTGTGTCATTAGTTTAAAGGAGTTCAAATTAAAGTGAATATTTGATATTCTATGAGTCACAAAGAGTTGTAGGCCCATGTTCAATGAATGATAGAACCTAATGGATCAAACACAAAAGCCAACTATAAATCTTACTTGTTGAAGGGGAATTTCCTAAGAGTTAGAAAGATTCCTTGATGACCAATTTTGGAGGTTGACCGATTGACATAACTTGTAGTCATTTTTGGATTGATCTAATTAATTTAAGGAGTTGATTTAAGGTTAATTAATTAAAGTGTTAATTATTTGATGCCACATGACTATCAACTAGTCAAGTTAATTAACTTAAAGAGTTAAGTTAACAATTACTAGCTTAAGAAGTTAAGCTAATTGACTTAATAGTTATGTCAAAGGATGATCAATTAAATTAAGTGTTTAATTTAATTAAAATGAAGAATTAATTTTGGAGGGAAAATTCAAATGAAGAGTTCATTTGGTATGGCATTCGAATTTATTTGGATGACATTTCATGAGATGAAATGAAGATTCCAAATGAAATTCAAATACACATAAAATTCACATGCCACTTGCTTGCCAACTTGTAAGTAGGTTGGTGCTAACTTGAAGAAAATGTGATGCCACGATGACATTTTGCCATCCTCACTCTATATATAGATATAGAGTGAGAGGGTGGGCAGCAACTTGACAATGCAAATACAAACATCTAGACCTAAGAGTTAGATTCTCTCATTTTCCCTTCCATTTCCCAAGTGTTGCCTAATGTGCTGAAGCTTCACTTTTCTTCATCTTCTACCTCCAAATCAAGCTTTCATCTTTGCATTTCTTCTCCTTGTTCTCTAACTAAAATTGAGGATAATTGGAAACAATGAGTATAATTGGATTGTATATTGGTATGTGGATCTTATCATTTGAGGCAAGACAATTGGATTGCTTGCCTTTGGAGATCCTTTATTTCTGGCAGTCACTTGGAGGTATTTTTGGAGAGCCTTCTCATTTTTTGTTCTAGCTAAATTTTGAAGTCTAGATCCATCAAATTGTTGGAGAGTTCCAATAAAATTTTAGCCCTAGGAAAAATCATTTGGTTGGGCAAACGTTACTTGGAAATCGCTGTGTTGTTGGGGAAATAGTTACAAGGAGTTGAAATCTTTTTTCTAGTTTCCTTGGATTTTGAGCAAATTAAGGTAATCCTCATACCAAATTTGAATCTATGGCATGTTTAGATCCTTAGCTTCATGTATAGCTTGGTTATTTAGTGTTTTTGTGTTTTGATAATTGGATCTTAGTGCTACATGTGACTTCAAGTGGTATTGGAGCCTAATTCATGTTGTGATTTGGATTTTTGATTGATTGATTCATGTGATGGATAGATCAACATATCCAAATACTTGATCGAACCTATGGATTGGAGTGTTTGGATGATGTTGTTTGTGGCTGCTTTGCTTGATAAATTGAAAACATGCTAATATGTATTTTACGTGTTAATTCATATGATTAGTATGTTTTAATTTATAGATGCTAACATTGAATTTTGGTTTGACATTAGATGACATTATATGTTGATATAGCATGTTATTTTGGACTTAAGAGTTTTAGTCATTTTTGGATACAATTTGAATGGAGTTTATTGGAAATTTTTAGAGAATAGAGATTCTCACTTAAAATTAATTTTTGAAGCATGTTTGAGCATTTGAAATTTCATTTTCAAAAGGAGTTTTGAACTAAAATTTCATCTATAATGTGTGATTTGACATTTAGTAAGTGTCCTAAAATTATTAGTGCACAAAAGTTGAGCAAAATATGGCTTGACTTGATCCTAACCCCAAAATAGGGTTGTTGCCATGTCGTGGCAGCACACAAGTAGGGTAGCGGGCGCACCTACAACCAGTTGTGCACATAGCCTGGACAATAGTGACTAGTTTAGGTTGGGGTGAGTTTTTATCCTATTTTTGTATTCCTTAAGTGACCTAAAATGATTCAAATTGTGCTAGATAGGTGCATAGGTGTTGTGTAAGTTATGAAAATAATGTTTGACAATTTTGATTGCTTTTAAAATCTTGTTAAAGTTAATATTCAATTAGTGCAAAAATAAGATGCATAAAAGTTATGCTTATCTTTGCTTGACTAATTAATTGTTTATGAGATAACCATTTAATTGTTGGAATTGAATGTTAATTCTTGGTTTATTTGTTCTTCATTTAAATTATTGAATGAATGATGAATAGGGATGATCATAAGCCTTTAATATTAATTTTATTTATTTTAAGTTGTTGAAAAGAGTTGTATTAAATTAGGGCTTGCATGCCTTTTATTCTGCCTTGTAAAAGTTATGAGAGTAAAATCATTAGGAGTGAGGATTTCTTTCTCCTGTAATAGTTGCAAGGAGCAAAGAAGACCAATGGAGGCTTGAAGACCAATAAATATATGGGATTTGCTCATGTAATAACTAAGTTTAATCAACCTACTTAAAATCGACTAGATGGTGCATCTATAGCTCTAAGTACACCATTTAGTTAAAGATCATGGTCAACCTACCCTAAGGGCATGCTAGGTGTATTTACTTATTTATGATTTTCATATTCTATTGATATATGAGATGTATGTTTAGGATATAGAAAACCTAAATAAGAAGATAAAATTGATGAGGTCATTACAAGCAAGAAATTCCCTCCACTTAGAATGTCTTAAGTGCTTCCAAATATTAGGTCAAAATGGATACAAATTAATAGGGGTTTTAATTAATCCATGCCTTCTATCACTATAATATGTCATGACAACGCTACCATTTTTGTGTGATGGCACTCGGTCGTGGGGGTTACATTTAAGTGGAAAGCTGTGAGCATATACTTAGCATACGGTGTACTTTTGATTTGAAGCTTCCCATGCATTAGCACTCGGTCACGAGGGATGTTGTGGAGTGGTCATGAACCAAAGTGTGATTGGTAAGTTCGACTTAACACATAGTAGTATATATGAAACATGGTCACATAGGTCTACATGAAACGTGGGGCAAAATACATCAAGAATTACATAGAATGCAATTAGCAAATGTTGCTTATCCTTCGATTGTTTGTGGGCAGCACTCGATCACGGGGGTCTGCTTACAAGTCCTTGGAATCTTGATTCTCACTAGGAAGTGAGATTTCCCAAATTCTTCTAGAGGGTGAAGGATTTGATAAAATAGCGGGAGAAAAGCATGTTTGAAAGACCATGAACATGGTTTTAATATCAATATTCAATCACATGCTTATATTCTTTTTTCGCCTTTAATGATTTGCAAAATCTAAAGAATGGCTAAAAATCCACTCAATGTTATTTTGGAAATGAATAAACCAACCAGGCCAAACTTTCACATTTGACTAAACCTCAAAATCATTCTAGACTCTAAGAAATAGATAAGTGTCCTATATCACGGTGCTCCTTATCCCATGGGGATTAAAGTAGATCAAGAGATACGTGAAATGTTCACGATTAGGTTGAGAATGGTTGTATCCCATAGTCTCAATTTAGGATCTACAAACTTCAAAAATCTCAAGGATATATGAATAGTATCTTGGTTTAAATTTACAAGAGCTGTAAAGTAAACAAGGTATGCAAAATTCATGTTGTCAAAGGAGATTTTTCAAGCTAGAATGGATGAGAAGTCAGGTGTTGTTAATTGTGGTTTAAAGATGATTAGGTTTGGAGAAGCTTTCAACTTAGATGTAGTGATGGACAATGATTTCCATGAGGATTTAACCTCACATCTTCATTGAGTTTTATTGATCAAAGTGTTGATCAAGATACAGACTACCATGAGAAAGAAAAACCTTTGATGCTCACTTTTGCTTCTGAGTCTATGGGCCCTAAGGGTGTTAGAAAGGGAGGTAAAAGGAAAAAAGTTTCTTTCCCCAAGGGAAAGCAACCATTAAAGGTATTTGGTGGAGTCAAGAAGATTATAGAGGATATAGTTGATATTACTTGTTTCTATTTTGGCAGTATAGGCTATTGAAAGTAGTATTGCAAGGAATACCTTTCAACCCTTAAAAAGGGCATGTATTTTATGAAAGTGCATTTAAGGATAAATTTTTGCTCATGAATATTTGTTATCCTACGTGGTTCTTATCTTTGTATGTTGTTACAAAGAATAGGAACAAGAATAATTCTTATTGATGTGGATATGATCCATCATCTTGGTAAAAGAGCAAAAGTTACGGCCAAAGTTGAAAGCGAATAATAAGTTAGACTTAGGGAACTTCAAAATTGTATTATTGTTATAATATACCACATATTGTTGGGAACATTATTTTTGTTTTGGATAACTAAAGATTTGATCTTTCTGTAACAATTGGGAGATTGAAGGCATTAAAGAATAGGTTTTTTAGTTGGTTATGGTCCACTTAATAAAGAATATGCATTTTTGTATTCTCAATCCTCACTAATGCACATTCAACAAAATAAGAAAATTAGATACTCAAGAAGATGCTATGTTATGACATATAAAACTTTGATATATTTTTAAAAAATAGGATGAATAAGTTAGAAGCTTTCAAAATACTAAATATTAGTGGCATCGAGGACCTTCTTACTTGTGAATTTTGCTTCAAGGGAAAAATGATCGAGGTTTCTTTTGTGGGACAAATGGAGTGAACCACAAGTCTTTTAGATTTGATCCATATTAATGTTTGTGGCTTACTAAAAGTTAGTGCGAGAGAAGACTATTCTTATTTCATTACATTTACAGATGATCACACTTAGTTCAAACATGTGTATCTTATGAAATACAAGTTTGAAGCCTTTGAAAAGTTCAAAATGTATAGAAATGAAGTAGAAAAGCAAATGGGACTTCGCATTAAAACTCTTTGATCAGATTTAGGAGGAGAATACTTAAGGAAAAAATTCTTGGATTATCTAAAGAAAAATGGGATTCTCTTTCAATGGACCGCACCTGACACACTTTGACACAATAGCGTAATCGAGAGGAGAAACTGTACCATATGGACTTGGTACGTCCTATGATGAGCTTTTCCAATGTGGTTATATCCTTTAGGGGATACACCTTAGAAACGGTGGCAAAGTTACTAAATGTTGTACCTTCAAAGTTGATTCCAAAAGCACCACATATGATATGGTATGGCAATGCACCCTCTTACATTTATCTATGAGTTTCATGTTTCCTTCTTATGTCAAATGATTAATAGGAGACAAGTTAGATAGTAGATCCACCTTGTGCAAGTTTGTGGGATACCCAAGAGAGTCTTTTGGTTAGTACTTATATTATCCCTTCGAACCAAGGGTGTTTATTTCGAGGAATGCCTACTTTTTAAAAAAGAAATTTCTATTAAATAGAAATGACATTGTTGTAGAACTTGATGAAGTTAGAAATGATCATCAAATCCCACAAGTAATAGAAACAAGGGAGCAATAAGAGCTTTACACATAACCTCTGAGATGATCGAACCTAATCAAGAAGTAACCTAAAAGGTTCAAATTCCTTCATGAGATGAGCTAATTGGATAGTGATCCAAACTCCTATGAGGAAGCTATGTTGTATATAGACTTAGGATATTAGCTTGACACCATAAAATTTGAAACGGATTCTATGTACTCAAACAGAGTATGAACTTGAATAAATCAACCGAAGGGAATAGTTCACATTTGTTGCAAGTAGATCTTTAAGTAGAAGCAAGGAGTTGATGGAGAGGTAATAACCATTAAGGTGCAACTAGTGGCAAAAGGTGACAATTAAAGATCTAGTTTTGATTTTAAAGAAATGTTTGCACTGGTCGCAATGGCTAAGTCTATTCAGATTTTACTTGCTATAGCCGTATATTATGATTATGAGATATGGTAAATGGATATGGAAATTGCTTTCCTTAGTGGAAGTATTAAAAATGAAATCTATATAGAGCAACCACAAGGTTTTACATTTAAAGGGAGTGAGCAATAGGTTAACAAACTTGAGAGATCTATTTATGGACTCAAACAAGCATCCCAAACTTGGAACATAAATTTTGATAAGACAGTTAAATTGTTTAGCTTTGTCAAAAATGTGTAAGAACCTTTTGTGTACAAGAAGGCTAGTGGGAAAAGTATACAATTTATTATGCTTTATGTTGATGACATTTTTCTCATTGGGAATGAGGGAGACATATTAGAGTGTACTAAAGCATGATTATTTACTGAATTCTTTATGTAGAATTTAAGCATTCTATGTATTAGGAATACGTATCTATAGAGATAGATTGGGGAAGATGCTAGGGCTTTTCCAAATATTATACATTGATTAGATACTGAAGATGTTTAGTATAGAAGAATCCAAGACGGGGTTTATCTTATTGGGATACGGTCTTCATCTCTCCAAGTCTATGGCACGTTAGATTGATAATGAGAGTTAAAGAATGCCCCCCACATATCTTATGCATCGACTATAAGCAGTATACTATATGCCGTTTAATATACAAAATTAGATGTGGCACATGCTCTTAGTGTTATGCACTGTTTCCAATTCAACCTTGGTGAATGTCTCTGGATGTCCATTAAAACAAACCTTAAGTACTTGGGAAGGATTAAGGACTTATTTTTAGGTATACGAAGATGTAGAATTAAAACTTAAAGTATGTTTCTATTCTAGTATCCAATTTGATGAAGATGAGCTAAAATTTGTGTCTAGATTCATATTTTACCTTAATAATAGCATAATGAGTTGAAAGAGTTCCAAACATGACACCACTATTAAGGTGAAATAATTTGTGGTTTTGGAAACTGCAAAGGAAGGTGTTTGGATAGAAACTTCATCTAAGAGTTGGATATAATGCCTAGCGTACATAAGCTTATGGTGGTCTTGGGGAGACAGCTGAGGACTTGAGCCAAGATCTCTTCAGTAGTCCAAACATAATAAATGTATTATCATTTAATATATGATATCAATTGATAGAGGCAACAATTGAGTGGAAATAGTTGTCTTAGAAGAGAATATAATAGAACTACTATATTAACCCCTAAATGAAAAAGGTCTTTGAAGGATATCTTGAGAAGATAAGTCTTAAGACTATGGGAAATTGGCTTTAGAGAAAGTGGAAGATTGTTGGAATAGTGCCCCACAAGCCAATTAGATTAGCATGTAAACTATTTCACTTGTAATATAATCTTTATTGAATGATATTCATTAGAAATAGTTGTCTTCATCTTATGCTTATATTAATTACTTCACTGGTATTTGGTTAAATTCCTCATATCATACAAGACTACGGGATTTGGTTAGTACACTTAGTAATGATCATGCAATAAGTCTTATACGATCGTGATCTCAAATATCTTAAGTCATAGAATCTTATGAGACAGGGCATCTAAGATTCTAATAAACTTGCATTAATGATACATAATCCTAGGATTGTATGTTAGTGGGTATTTGTTGGAGAACAAGGCACTAGAAGCCCACTCAGAGAATCTACTAGATCACCATAGTGACAAGTTAGTAGTACTATGTTTTCCAACTTACACTAGTATATATAATTAATCCTTTGATATGAGGATCTATGGTAACCTTATATTTAGGTCATTATACTTTGACTTTTCCTTAGCTATATAGTAGGTTGTTTGAGTGGAGATTCAGCATAAATTATTTAGATATAGAGATTTGCGAGATCGAAGATGAGATCTGACTACTCGTCATTGTGAAAGGAGAATATATCTCCTATGTATTTTATAATGATCAATTCAAAGGGGTCCTTGTGCAAGGTAATATGAAAATTTGGAAAAGGAGCATTTGGAAGAAGAGATCATAAATCAAAATCAAACATTAGTAAAAGAAGCATAGTATCAAAGCTATTAAGGAGCCAACAAATATCTTGCCCTCGGCCTCTTTTAGGAGATAGGAGACAGAATGACTGTATTTGCATGGTATACATAGAGTTAGATTGGTTCTCCAAAAAGAATTCATTGAAGCTAATTAGTTGTGCTCATAGGCTTGAGATTGGACATCTACTATGAAGATTGGTTACTCTTTAGTTAATGAGATTAATTGAATTGAGTCATTAGTTTAAAGGTGTTTAAACTAATGTTAATATTTTATATTCTATAAGTCAAAAAGCGTTTTGTGCCCATGTCTAATGAATGGTAAAATCTAATGGGTTATACACAAAAGCTAATTGCAAATCTTACTTGATGAAGGGGAATTTTCTAAGAGTTAGAAAGATTCCTTGATGATAGATTTTGGAGGTTGACTGATTGACACAACTCGTAGTCATTTTTGGCTTGATCAATTTAATTGTTAAATTAATCTAATTGATTTAAGGAGTTAAATTAAGATCAATTAATTAAGGAGTTAATTATTTGGTACCACATGGCTCTCAATTGGTCAAGTTAACTTAAAGAGTCAAGTTAACAATTACTAGTTTAAGGAGTTAAGCTCATTGATTTAAGAGTTAAGTTGAAGGTTGATTAATTAAATTAAATTAAAGTATTCAATTTAATTAAAATGAATAACTAATTTTGGAGGGAAAATTCAAATGAAGAGTCCATTTGGGGTGGCATTGGAATTTATTTGGATGACATTTCACGAGATGAAATGCAGATTTCAAATGAAATTCAAATGCACACAAAATTCATATGGCACTTGCTTGCCAACTTGAGAAAGGTGTGATGCCATGGTGGCATCACACCATCCTCTCTCCATATATAGATATAAGGTGGGGGAGTAGGCGACAACTTGACAATGTGAATACAAACATCTTGATCTAAGAGTTCATTTCTCTCATTTTCTCTCCTATTTTCCAAGTGTTGCCTCGTGTGTTGAAGCTTCACTTTTCTTGATGTCCTACCTCCAAATCAAGCCTTCATCCTTGCATTTCTCCTACTTTTTCTCCAATGAACATTAAGGAGAATTGGATTGTGCATTAGTGTGTGGATCTTATCATTAGAGGCATGACAATTGGATTTCTTGCCTTTTGAGATCCTATGTTTCTAGCTGTCACTTGGAGGCATTTTTGGAGAGCTTTCTCATTTTTTGTTCCTATTGAATTTTGAATTTTAGATTCACCAAGGTGTTGGTGAGTTTGGGTAAAATTTTCAATTAGAGAAAACTTCATATGGTTGGGAAAAATTTGTTTGGAAACTGTTGTGCTGATAGGGAGATAGTTTCAAGGGGTTGAAAGCTTCTCCATAGTTTTATTAAACTTTGAGCAAATCAAGGTAATCCTCATATCAAATATGAATCTATGGCATGTTTAGATCCTTTGGTTCATGTGTGGCCTAGTTATTTTTGTGTTTTTATGCCTTGATAATTGGATCCTAATGCTACGTGTGACTTACGTTTCTCCCTCAAGTTTTTATACTGCAATGAGATTTTTTGTTAGAATTTAAGAATATAATATCATCCTTAGCTAGGGGCATGGGGGAAAATAGATAATTGAATACTTGAAAGTTAAACAATCTTGTTAGAAAGTAGGCTTACTAAGAGGAGTTGTAATTTGGCAGCTTGTGTTCAAAATATTTTCTATATTGAAGCCCATATGGAGAATAATTGTTTATTTAGTTATTGGCTTTTACAGGTATTTGTATTTTTAGAAGCCAAAAAAGAAACCCCAAAGAATGCATTGAATCAAGTACTAATTCATGTGTCCATTTGTAACCATTTATTACACTTTTATTTGCATATTATTATAGAAGGTTATGCACACATTGCCATGGTTAGTATTCTATAGTTATTCAATGAGCTTAATGTTCACATATTACTGTGAAAGGCTTTGCACATAGTCTAATTGCTATTTTTTAGCTTTCAGTGGTGAATGTTAGTGCCTTTATGGTTCGGTGCACTAATGTTGCTATAATTATGTTCTTGACCATGTTTTAGATGTATTATTCTATTTCTTATGACTTCATATGTTTCTTGTCCATAGTTCTATGTTCATAAACATATTTCTTAGAAACGCTTGAATGCACTCTGGTAGGTCTCTTTATGGGATGTTATTTACCCTTCAAAGAAAAAGCAAAATTTTCAATTTAAACAAACTAACTAGTATTGTCTTATATATTTAAAAAGTGAATGATTTCTATGAAGCACTATTGCTTATTCGATTTTAGCACAACATTTCATTGAATTTTATTTAAGTTCTTCTTGTTTCTTTTGAAGATTCATTTAGCATTGAGATCCAATTATCAAAGCTCCAAAATGCTAAAATAACTAGATTACACGTGAGTCCAAGGATCCGAACATGACATTGATTCAGATTTGGTATGAGGATTGCCCTATTTTTGTCAAAAACGAAGAAAGCTAGAAGAATCATTTCAACTCCTTGAATTTACTTTCTAGCAATGTAGTAGAGTAGCAACCAGATTTCCCAAACCAAATAATTTTTGTTTGAGCTAAAAATTTAACTAGAACTCCTCAATACCTTGATGGATTTATAGTATGAAATAAGCTCAATCAAAACTCAAAAAAGTCCCCCAAAACTACCTCCAAATTGTTGCCAAAAATTGGATCTCCAAAGGCTAGCAATCCAATTATCTTGTCTTTAACGTTAAGATCCACACATTAATGCTATATCTGATTCTCAATAATAGTTGGAGATAAAGAGGAGAATATGCAAACACAAAGGCTAGAATCGGAGATAGGAGAAGAAGAAAAGTGAAGCTTCAACATATGAGGCAACACTTGGAATTAGAGAAAAAATGAGAGAATTTAATTCTTTCATATGCAATGTATCTAGCCATGCCTCTCACACTCTATATCTATATATAGATGGAGGAAGGTGTGATGCCAAGGGCTGCCCACTTGCTTGTAAGTTGGCAAGCAAATGGCAAGTGAAGTTTGTGTGAATTTGAATCTTATTTGGAATCTTCATTTCATCTCATGAAATGTCATCTAAATAAATTCTAATGCCACACCAAATGAACATTTCATTTGAATTTTTCCTCCAAAATTAATTTTACACTCTAATTAAATTAAAATTCTTTAATTTAATTAATTACCTTGACTTAACTCTTTAAGTCAATTAGCTCAACTCTTTAAGTTAACAATTGTTAACTTAACCCTTTGGGTTAACTTGACCAACGTATAGTCATGTGGCACCAAATAATTAACTCCTCAATTAATTGAACTTAATTAACTCCTTAAATTAATTAGATTAATTTAATAATTAAATTGATGAAGCCAAGATGACCACAACTTATGTCAATTGGTCAAGAAGAAATATTTCTAACTCCTTCGAAAATTCCCCTTCATCACTTAGGATATGCAATTGACTTTTATGTGTAACCTATTATGTTCGACCATTCATTGGATATGAGCTCACCACTTTTTTGACTTTAGAATATCTAATATTCACATTAGTTTATACTCCTTTAAACTAATCAACTTGATTTAATTAATCTCTATTAATTGAAGAGTATCCAATCTCCATGGTCGATCCCATGGAGCCATCTAATTAGCCAAAATGAATGCTTTTGGGGAACCATTCTAGCTTTACGCATACCATTCAAATATGGTCCTTCCATCTCCTATATCTTGAAAAAGGCCTAGAGCAAGATATTTATCGATTCCTTAATAGCTTCGATACCTTATTTTTATTTATGATGTTCAATTCTCTTTTATGACCTCATCTTTGAAAAGCTCCTTTTTCAATTTTTCATACTACCTTGAGTGATGATTTTTTAGAATCAATCATTATAGAATACACAGGAGATGTACTTGCCCTTTACAACAATAAGGAATTAGATCCCATTTTAGATCTCACAAACCTCTATGTCTATGTAGCTCATGCCTAATTACCACCTAAACAACTCACTACGTGATTGGGAAAGAGTTAAAGCATGGGGACCTAAACACAAGGTCAAAGGACTAATTATATGCACTAGTGCAAGTTGGAGAACTTGCCACTACAAATTTGCCACTTTAGCTATCAAGTAGATTCCATAGATGGGTCTTTTATGCCTTGTTCTCTAACAAGCACTCACTAACATACACCCATATCTCATATAGCATTACTCATGAAACGAAGAAATATCCAACCCTTAGATTTATGCATCTTTAGTACAAGTCTATTTAAATTTTAGATTCCTTATCTCATAAGATCCTATGATTTGAAAGATTTAAGATCACGACTATGTAAGATTTGTTTCATGTTCATCACCGAGTGTACTAACCAGGTCTACTAATCTTGTGTGATCTAAGGACTTCAACCAAATGCCAACAAAGTAAATATAATCATAAGATGAAGATGGCCATTTAATAAATATCCATCCATCAAAATTGTATCACAAGTGAAATAGTTTACATGCTAATCTAATTGGTTTGTGGGGCACTATTCCAACATCTTCTAGGAAAGCAATCTATATCTTAAAAACTTCAATTCAACATTACATTACCATGTTATGCTAAAGACTGGCAAGATGTTCGCAAATAATTTATTAATGATTCGCTTCCACTTACTTAAAGCCTATAGATAAAGATATAAGGTTGTCCTATAGTATGACATTTTCTTTAGGGTTAATTACACTTTGCCTTCCAAACTATTCAATTTTTTACACTTTGCCTCTTAAACTTGTTTTCTTTACACTCGACCATCTAAACTTTGAATTTTTTTACACGATGCCATATATTGCCATTTTTCGGTGGAATATTCCACCGTGATTCCATCAAGTGCAATGCACGTGATTCTAACTTGCCCTTAAAAATAGGCACGTGTGTTGTATGTGATGGAATCATGGTGGAATATTCCACCAACACTAGTAATATATGGCACAGTGTAAAAATATTCGAAGT
The DNA here is from genome assembly GCA_014898725.1 of Jacaranda copaia. Classification (NCBI taxonomy): domain Eukaryota; kingdom Viridiplantae; phylum Streptophyta; class Magnoliopsida; order Lamiales; family Bignoniaceae; genus Jacaranda; species Jacaranda copaia. The sequence continues at coordinate 1,502,501 of JACGDI010000472.1, read as the reverse complement.
TTAGATGGTCGAGTGTAAAGAAAAAAGTTTAGAAAGTGTAAAAAATCGAATAGTTCAGATGGCAAAGTGTAATTAACCCTTTTCTTTAAGCATAGCCTTCCATTTGATGGAGGAAAAAAATCAAGATTTAGGGAATAGGGAAGAGTTTGTATTTTACCATACCAGAGAAATAGAGGCCTGATGTTGGCTATTTATATAATTTCATAGTTGAATTAGAAAGAATTTTAATTTCAATTTTTCTAGGTCTATTTATCTTTTTCTAAAATAAATGGGATGATGTTACTTATCACTTATTTTCTTTTTCTTCACAATAGAAAGGACTTGAATTAAGCATCCTAATAATGGAAGCATGTTACCTTATTCTAACTAACAAGAAAAAGTACTACAAGAGCACATAGCATCAATCTCATAGTTCTCCATTTGATAAAGCTAAAAAAGTAAGCTCCTAATTTATATAAGAAAATATTTATAGGTTTTTGGGACTTTTGGTTCATTGGTGGCTAAATTTCTATTGTCGTTTTATCCTTGAATATAAGCGCCACAATAGATTGGTAATGTTGTGATAATGCAATTTAGATTAGAAAGATATATATTGGTAGTTTTGCTACTAATTTGGGAAGGTATGATATATTAGAGAAATATCGTGATCTCATTTTAATCAGGTGAGACTTTATGAACTAAACTCTTCAAAGTGGGAAAGGAAGTATAGCTCACATATCTATTGATATTAAAGGCAAAAATTGAAGGTATCATGTGAGAATTATTTATTTAATTCTATAGAGTTAAAACCATAGGCGCAAAGTAATTGTATAAAAAGGTTTGCTGGCAATCAATATCTTTTCCAACTAGGAGGACTTAGGGTAATCATTGAAAGCAATAGTAGGCTAAAGATCCATAATATAAAACCATAAAAGGCTAAATATAACTTAAATACTCCACTCCGAGGATCTAATCATGCATTTAATAAGGATTTAAGTCTAGAAGATTTACCTTGAATGCTAATTTCAAAGGTAAGAGGAATAAGACTCCAATGAACACTTCAATGGATCAACTCGCGCGTAGCAGAAGCACTCAACTTTTGAATGCCTTAAACAACTCTAAAAGTGCTCAAAATTTTCAGAGAGCACCAAAACACACTAATAAAGATGCTGGGAAAATTTCGTGGAAATTAGAACTTCCTAAGTTCACCAAATCTGCCACGAAAAAGCCCAACAACAATGGATCATCAAGGAGCAATAAGTCCCCCAAGTGTAGGACATATAATGTAATAATCCACACACCCAAGGATAGATCTAATCAGCCTCAAATATGCTACACAATGAGAGGATGAAGGTGAGGGACTAGCGGTTTGGAAAGAATTAGAGGAGAGAGTTTGGAGAGTGTGAATAGCCAACACATGACAAATCACACTTTTGGAGGGAAATTGGGAATCTAATGTGAATAGCCATCACATGGCCGGCCATATAGTATTTATAGATAGGATGGTGTGATGCAATTTGGCATCACACCCCCCATGCTTGTTGGAAACTTGACAACATGCATGTGCATTTGAATTTCATATGTATTTGCATTTAATTTGCATCTTTATTTCATCTTATGAAATGTAACACAAATTAACTCTATTTAAATCAAATGAACTTTTTCATTTGAAATTTCCTCCAAATTCCAAATCCTCATTTTAATTAAATTAACTCTTTAATTTGATTAATTAATTTGACTTAACTCTATTAACTTAACTCTTTAAGTTAATGGGTGCCAACTTAACTCCTTAAATTAACATGACTAATTAATTGTCACATGGCATCAATTAAATTAAATACTTAATTTAATTATTCTAATTTAACTCATTAAATTATTTTGAGTAACATAACAATTAAATTAATCAAGCTAAGATGACCCAAAAATTAGTCACTTGAATTCTTCTCCAAAATTGCCTAGGTGAATTTTCTAACTCCTTAGAAAATTTCTCCTATCAAGTAAAACTTCCTTTAGGCTTTTGTGTGTGATCTATTAGGTTCATCCATTCATTGGACATGGGCTTATAGCTCATTGTGATATTTTGAATATTAATATGTTCACTTTATTTTAAACTCCTTTAAAATAATAGCTCTTTCAATTAATCTCCATTAATCGAAGAGTACCTAATATCCAAGTCGATGTCTGGCAACAAGCCCATGGAGCTCAACTAATTGGATAAATCAAAAACATTCTTGATGTTTGTTATCATCCAAGGACATGACCGAAGAACCCCAATGAGTCGTGGACTCATATTATCAGCATTACAATGCGAACATGGGACTATCAATTGCTTATCTTAAATGAAAGTTTCTTTGGATAAAGAAGCCATTGATATTTTGCTTATGATGATTAGAAATAGTAAAAACCTACTTTGAATAGGACATATTGTTACATTTTAATGATTCCCCCTTAGGAATGCAAGACTATTAAATAGGGATAACTCTAAGATAAGTGCAATAGCTTTAATCTAGTAGTTGATCTCTACCAAGACAAAAATATTAGCAAAACAAATTTTGTCATACATGATCTACAAGCTCTAATAGTTGGATTCAATTGCCCTCTTTCTAATTTTCCAAAAATCAAAAAATTTGGCACACCAAATCACCTAGGGAGCAACAAGATTGTGATTGAAAATTACTAAAAATTTCAGCTTCTGGATCATCCAAATGATCTATCGAAATTAGCCATAAATTTGTTCATCAATGAACTATTAGAATAGTGCCCAAAAAGCCAATGGGATTGGCCTTGTAGAACCTATTTCCTTATATATACAATCTTGATTGAATGATATTTCTTATATGACCATCTTCATCTTACACTTTTCATTAATTCACTCATATTTGGATGAAACTCTTAGATCACACTAGACTATAGGACTTGGTCAGTTCACTAGGTGGTGATCATAGAATAAGTCTTACATGGTTGTGATCTTAAATCTTCCAAGTCAAAGGATCTTATGAGACGGGCATCTAAGATCCAAATAGACTTGCAGTATCAATGCATAAATCCAAGAATTGGAGATTGCTTTATTCCATGTGCAACTGTATAAGATACGGATGCATGTTAGTGGATGTTTGTTAGAGAATAAGGCACTAAAGACCCACCAAATAATTCACCAGATAGCCGTTGTGGCACGTTGGTAGTGGCTAATTTTTCCTGTTATGCTAGTGCATATTATTAGTCCTTTGACCTAAGGATTTATGGTAACCTTATGTCTAGAACTTATGCTTTGACTCTTCTTTGATCACTTATCGGGTCTTTCATGTAAAGGTTGGGCATGAGCTACTTGGCATGGAGATTTGTGAGATCTAAGATGGAATACGACTCTTTACTTTTGTGAAGGGCAAGGGCATCTTCTATATATTCTATAATGATTGAGTTCAAAAAATTCTTGCGCAAGGTGGTGTGACAATTGGGAAAAGAAATTTTCTAGAGTTGAAGTCACACAATGGGATCAAACATTGAGAATAGAGACATAGTCTTGAGGCTATTAGGGAGCCGATAAATATCTTGCCCTAGGCCTCTTTTGAAAGATAGGAGATGGAAGGACTAGATTTGCATGGTGCACGTAATGCTATGATCGTTCTCTAGAATATTTAGATTGAACATTGAGAATTAAGACATAGTATTGAGACAATTAGGGAGCCGATAAATATCTTGCCCTAGGTTTCTTTCGAGAGATAGGAGATGGAAGGACTTTATTTGCATGGTGCGTGTAGTGCTATGATCGTTCTCTAGAATATTCATTTTGGCCAATTAGTTAGGCTCCATGGGCTTGAGGTTGGATATCGACCATGGAGATTGCGTACTCTTCAATTAATGAGATTAATTGAATTGAGTTGATTAGTTTAAAAGGATTTTTAAACTAAAATGAAAATCTGACATTCAAAAGTCACACACAAAAGGCAATTAGCTTCCAAGCATGATGGAACAATTTTCTTAAGTGTCAAAGATTTTTCCTTGGTGACTAATTTTCAAGGATAAAATTTGACTATCAATTTTGGCTTGATTAATTTAAGTGTTAAATTAATCAACTATTTTAAAGAGTTAAATTAGACTAAGAATTAACGAGTTAATTATTTGGTGCCAAGATGACCATCAATTGGTCAAGTTAACTTAAAGAGTTAAGTTAACTAAATTAAGCTTATGAGTTAAGCTTGTTTGATTTAATAGCTAAATCAAAAGTTAATTAATTAAATTAAAGTGCTTAATTTAATTAATAGGAAGAATTCTTTTTGGAGGGAAAATTTAAGTGAAGTGTTCAGTTAAATTAGCATCTTAATTAATTTAGAATTAGATTCCAAATGTAATTGAAATGCATATGAAATTTAAGTAAGACTTGAATTTGAATTTGCCACCTTGGCATGTCACAATGGTGGTCACCTTGAGGAAGGTGTGATGCCAACTCGCATTACACCTTCCAATCTCTATATATAAATATAGAGGGGGTGCAAGGATGGGCCATATCATAGAGAGTGTGAAAAATTATATTCTTTGCATTCCCTCCAAAAACTCTGGAAAGCTCACTCTTTTCATATATTGCTTCATGCGTTAAAGCTTTGCATTCCTTCTTCTTCCAAACTTGAAAATTGTCTTTATATACCTCATTTTCTCCTCTATAAATCCATATTATAGTGAGAGAAAATTGGAAGATTGATTGGTGTGTGGATTATATCAATAGAGGCAAGACACTTGACTTGCAAGATTTTGGAGATCCGCCTGCAGTAGCTCCAGATTGGCGAATTTTTCTGGAGTGATCCAGAAGCATTTTTGCTAAAAATTGTTTTACAGTTGCTTCATAAATGTGTGTAGGTGTTTCATATTTAATTTGATGATATTTGGAGCAGTTTAACTGGCTCAATTGTTGTTGCCATTCTGCTGTGCCGTTTCAAGACAGTTTCTGGATCCGAGAGAGATCATTGTTTTTCTCCCTGATTTTGAGCTACAAGAGGTAATTCTTCATCCTAATCCAGATATATAGCATGTATAAATCAGTGGTAGTAGGAGTAGCCTAGTTAATTTAAGCTTATGAAGTTTTTATTATTGGATCCTAATACTACTCTTGCTTTCATGAACTTCTAAGTTCCCCAAGTGTTGGACAAGTCCACACACCTAGGATATGCTCTCAATCAACCTCACTTTTGGTAGATAAAGAAAGCAAGATGGTGATGGTAAGAGTGGCGGTTTTGGAGGAGAGAGGGAGGAGAGAATTTTTGGTTTGATTATTGAACACATGAATTATGTTATACTTTCGGAGAGAAAATGTGAGGAATGCCAACTAGCACAAGTGGCCGGAATCTCTTGGATGCTTCAATCATACCCTCCATGCATGTTGGTCAACTTGCCAACTTGTGTGTGCATTTGCATTTTAATTAACATTTGCATTGCATCTCATGAAATGTAATGCTAATTAACTTATTTCAAATGAACTTTTCCACTTGATTTTCCTTCAAAAATTAAATTCTCAATTTAATTAAATTAACTCTTTCATTTAATTAACTTAACTTAACTCCTTAAGTTAATTAACTTAACTCTTTAAGTTAAGAAGAGCTAATTTAGCTCCTTAAGTTAACTTGACTAATTAATTGTCATATAATACCAATTAAATTAATTCCTTAATTTAATTAGCCTAATTTAACTCCTTAAATTATTTTGATTAATTTAACATTTAAATTAATCAAGCCAAATTGACCAATTAAACTGGTCAACTGATCCTTCCTAAAATGCCTAGTCATGAATTTTCTAACTCCTTAGAAAATTTCTCTTATCAAATAAGAGTTTCTTTAGGCTTTTGTGTGTGACCCATTAGGTTCATCTATTCATTAGACATGAGCTCACAACTCATAATGATATTTGGAAAATTAAAACATTCACATTTGTTTAAATTCTTTTAAACTAATAGCTCATTCAATTAATCTTTATTAATTGAAGTATATCTAATCTCCATAGCTGATGTCTAGCAACTAGCCTAGTGGAGCCCAACTAATTGGATGAACGAATTATATTATGATGAACCATTATAGCTTACATTTACCATGCAAATATAATTCTTCGGTCTCCTATCTTCTAAAAGAGGCCTATGGCAAGATATTTGTTGGTTCCCTAATAGCCTCAATAACTAAGTCGCTACATCTAATGTTCGATTCCCAACTATGACCTCAAGTTTGGAAAACACCATTTCCAAATTGTCATACTACATTGTGCAAGATTTTGTGGAATCAATCATTAAAGATACAAATAAAATGCACTCATTTTTCACAACAGCGAGGATACAAATCCCATATTGAATCTCATAAACCTCCATGCTTAAGTAGCTCATGCCAAATCTCAACCCCATATAACTCGTTACATGGTTGGGGAAAAGTCAAAGCATAAGAACTTAAACTCAAGGTTACTATGGATCCTTAGGTCTAATAACTAATTATATGCATTACTGTAAGATTGAGAACTTGCCACAACCGACATGCCACTATAGCTATCTAGTAGATTTTCTTGGCTGGCCTTTAGTGAACTTGTTCTCTAATAAGCACCTACTAACATACATTTATGTCTAATATAGATTGCCCTTGAAATGGGGTAATATCCAACCTTTTGGAATATGCATTATTTGTGCAAATCTATTTGAATCTTAGATGTCCCATCTCATGAGATTTTATGACTTGGAATACTTTAAAATCATGAGCATAGAGACTTGTTTCATGATCACCATCATATGCATGATCAAGTCCTGTAGTCCAGTATGATTTAAGGGCTTAACAAAATGCAAGTGAAGTATAAAAAGCATAAGATGAGATGGCCATTTAATAAGAATATCATTCAATTAAGATCATATCACATGAGGAGTAATTTTACACGCCAATCTAATTGGATTGTTGGCCGCTATTCCAACAATCTCCCACTTGCCCTAATGCTAATTCCTTATAGCTTTAAGGTTCTTCTTCTCAAGATATCCTTTAAAGTGAATGAGAGTGTAACACAAGGATCCATGTAATAAAGCAAAATAGTTGAATCAAAGCTTGAATACACTTCATCCAAGGATCAAATCATGCTATAAAATGGATTTGGATGAGGATAAATACCTTGATTGCTTAAAATCTAAGGTGGAGTTGAAGACAAGGTTGAACTCTTCAAAGTTGTCTCCTCCTGGCATTGCAGAAATCTGACAACTATTTCCCTAGCAAACCATATCTGATTTGGCTGAAATTTGGACATAACATCCCCAACACCTTGAGGAATATCCATTAAAAATTTCAGCAAAAAAAAAATTGGCAAGTGCTCCAAATTCTCCTCCAAAAACACTACTTGTAGTGGATCTTTAAGAGCAAAGCTATCCAAGTGTCTAGCCTCTATTGAAATGATTAGGGAGGCAAACTAGGTCTCAACCCATGGTTCCAACCCAATTTTGTTGGGTTGGGATGGGTTGAATTTAAAATAATTTGATTACGTTTAGGTTGCGTTGGGTTTTAGTAGATTGAATATGGGTTGGGCTTTAATGGGTTAAAATGGATTTTAAATGTAAATGAATTTTAAATGGGTTGAATGTAGTTTCTAAATAATTGAACCCAATTTCAGCTCCAAAATTATCCTTCCATTCTCTCATTCTCCTAAGATCATACCCTACTTTATTTTTATTTCTATAACACTCTAAAAATGAATTCAAAAAATTAATAAATTAAAAATTAGATAAATTATATATCACCAATTAATGATTTACCATTTCTTCACCTTATTTAATTTTAAAGTTAAAAATTATATGTGTAAAAGAAGTTTGACTACAGCAAATCAAAACATTGTACTTAGTACATTTTCTGCATTTATTGCTTCGTAAAAACATTTTATAGTTTTCAAAACAAGGACATTTTGTTATTCCCTTATTTACTCAAATTACTCGCAAATTTGAATCATTTCTCAGTCTTTGATTTCACAGTACAACCCATATCCAGGCGTATTTTGCTAAATACATTTGAACAATATTTAACATAGTGTGATGACACCATATCTATTTAAAAAATTGATGGTTTTAAAATAATTTATAAATTATTATTTTTTTATTAATTCTCCCGCAAATAAATACCTGGAAAAGCAAGCATCTCATATTGAGTGATGAATTTCCATATCACCCTTGATTAGTTTTAGCCAAAAAAGAATGAAATAATAAAATGAAACCCACCTCAGTTGTCTTTTTAATTTGTTCTTTAATATTATCTAAAATATTTATTTTTTGTAATTTATGTATATGAATATTAAAATTTATTAAGGTTCAGACTTCAAACTTTACACTAATTAATGTGAGAATGGTGCAATTGAATCAATTGGGTATTCGATAACATTTTGATTATTCGATAACATTTGGACTAAATTGGGACTAGATTGAAACAATAAAAATTAAAATAAGTAGTGCTTTTTTAAATATTGACTAAATATAAAAAGTAAAAAATAAAAATCATATATGACTAGTATAGTAAATATTTTGTTAGGTACAATGTAAATATTTTGTACTAAAAATTTAAAATATTTTAAACAGTTATGTTTTATTCATTAAGCAAGATTATTATCTTGTATTAAAAGAAAAAAATATAAATATTATAAAATAACAAGTAAATTATACGTTTATGTAATTTGATTTGATTTTATGTGATTAACAAGAATTTGATAATAATTAATTAACATACGCCAAATAAAGATAAAAAGATTATTGTTTAAAAAAATAATATAACAATGTATTTAGCAAAAAGTTCATATTTTTTTCTTTTTTTGTATTGGACCAGCACAAATCCAACTCAACCCGTTTTCAACCCAACCCATTTTCAACCCATAAATATAAACCCATTTTGAGCCCAACCTATAAAGACCTAATCCATAGTCAACCCAGTCCATGTATTTGCCACTACTAGAAATGATCCACACACCCAAGGTAAGCTCCAATCAGCCTTCAATAAGTTGGATCATCAAAGGATAAAGAAGTGATGAAGCCTAAAAAGTGGAGGGAAGGTGAAGAAGAATGCGTGAAACTTTAATGCATAAGTGGATTGTACTTTTGGAGGAAAAAAGAGAATCTAGCATGAATTAGCTTGCAATGACTACCCACCATGAGGTAAGGTGCCAATTAAGCAAGCAACTTACATGCAAAATGTCAATTTCACTTGCATTTGAATTTCATTTTGAGTTTTCATTTCATCTCATAAAATTGTCATCCAAATTAATTAAAAATGCACCTCAAATGAACTCATTCAGTTGAATTTCCCTCCAAAAATAATTCTTCACATTAATTAAATTAATTCCTTAATGTAATTAATTGGTCTTGACTTAACTCCTTAAGTCAACTAACTTAACTTCTTAAGCTAGAAGGTGTTAACTTAACCCCTTAAGTTAACTTGACTAATTAATTATCACATATTACCAATTAAATTAAGTAGAATTAATTACTTAATTTAATCGATGAAATTTAACTCTTTAAATTCTTTTGATTAATTTAACAATTAAATTAATCAAGCCAAAATGACCAAAAATTAGCCGACTATTTTCCTGCACAAAATTAGTTACTAGGATTTTTCTAACTCTTAGAAAATTCCCTTTATCAAATAGAACTTCCTTTAGACTTTTGTGTGTGATCCACTAGCTTCTTTCGTTCGTTGGACATGGGCTTACAACTCTTTTGACATTTTGAATATCAAAATATACACATTTGTTTAAACTCTTTTAAATTAATAACTTAATTCAATTAATCTCCATTAATTGAAGAATATATATTCTCCATAGTCAATGTCCAACTGTAAGCCCATGGAGCCCAAATATTTGGTCGAAATGAATATGCTCTTGGTGAACCATTCTAGCTCTATACTTGCCATACAAATATGGTCCTCCCATCTCCTATCTCCCAAAAAAGGCTTAAGGTATGATATTTGCCAGCTCCCTGATAGCCTCAATAATTATGTTTCTATTGGAATGTTTGATTCCTTTTTATGACCTTATCTTTGAAAAACAATTTTTTCCAAAATTTCGTACTACCTTACACAAGGATCATGTGGAATCGATTATTATAGAATACATAAGAGATGCACTTGCCCTTCACAATGATGAGGAGAAGGATCCCATCTTGGATCTCACATATCTTCATGCCTAAGTAGCTCAAACCTAAGCTCAACTTGGATGAACCACAAAGTAGTTAAGGAAGAGTCAAATTATGAGAACCTAACACAAAGTCACTATGGATCCTAAGGTTCAAGGAATAATTATATGTACGAGCTTAAGCTGGGAACTTGCCACTACGGCTATCTAGTGGATTCTTTAGATATGCCTTTAGTGAACTTGTTCTTTAATAAGCACCTACTAGTATGCACACTTATTTAACATGGATTATTCATGAAATAGAGCATTAACCAACCCCTTGGATTTATGCATTGTTAGAGTAAGTTTATCCGAATCTTAGATACCCTATCGCATACGATTCTATGACTCAGAATATTTTAAGATCATGATCATGCAAGACTTGTTCCATGATCACCACCTAGTTTGTGACCATGCCCCATAGTTTTGTGTGATTTAAAAGCTTCAACCAAATGCCAATGAAGTAATATTAGCATAAGATGGTGATGACTATTGAAATATGAATATCATTTACTTAAGATTGTCACATAAGTGAAATAGTTTTTATGCTAATCTAATTGACTATGGGGCACTATTCCAAAAATCTCCTACTTTCCATAAAGCTAATTTTCTATAGTCTTAAGATCCATCTTCTCAAGATGTCTTGCAAAAATTTTACGTTAGGGGTTTAGTTTGTGGATCTATTATATTCTCTTTTGAGGCTACCCTTTTTACTCAAATGTCATCTCTATTAATGATCTCATGGATCGTTGATGACATCTTGGCTCTTGAGCTTGCACAGTTGACCCGTTGTTGTCACAGAAGGCAACTACAAGTTCAGCAATGTTACTTACTACATCTAACTATTGGATGAAGTTTTTCATCCAAACACATTTTTCTATAGCTTTCGAAGCCATAATATATTCCGCCTCTGTGGTAGAATCAGTTGTGGTGTCTTGTTTGGAACTTTTCCAACTCACCACACCACTATTGAGGAAAAATATAAATTCAGAAGTAGATTTTAGGTCATCTACATTGGATTGAAAACTAGAATCCAAAAACGCCTCGAGTTTCAATTTTCCATTACTATGTATCGAAAACAAATCCTTGGTGCCTCTTAAGTACTTAAGGATTGCTTTAATGGCATTCAAGTGACAATCATCGGGGTTGGATTGAAAGTGGCTTGTAACACTTAGAGTGTGTGCTACATCTAAACTTATACATTAAATGGCACATATTATGCTCCAAATGGCAGATACATAAGTTATGTGGTAAAAGCTTGCATACCACTAAGATCCAACAATCAAATGTCAAAAATTGAAATTAATAAGACTACGCAAGCTAACAAGGATCTAAACATGATCATGATTCAAATTTAGGTAAAGAATTACCTTGATGAGAAAATTTCCAAGGAGAAAATGGTGAACCTTTCACCAATCTAGAATTTGTCAGAAGTTGGCACAGCTAGAAGATAATAGTTTTTGCCTCATTCAAACTTCCCAAAAAAGTATGAAAAAATTATTATATCTTCTAAACACTTGATGAAGACACTGTAAAAAATTTGGAGTAAAACACATTCTAGATCTCATGGAAAAAATTTGTCAAAACTACAACTCTACAAAATAGATCTCCAAAGGCAAGCAAACCAAATGTTTTACCTCTATTGTAATGATCTTCATATTAATTGAACTTTCAATTTCTCCTTACTTGTATTTGGAGATAGAGAGGAGAAAAGCTATGGTAGAGGCCAATTTTGAGGTACGAGAAGAATAGAGAGCAAAGCTTCAACAAATGAAGTACTGTTTGGAGAGAGTTTTTGCAGGAAAATGTAAAAGAATGTAATCTTCATACCAAAATGCAAGTGCTGATTACATGCCACCTTTATATCTATATATAGAGGGAAGATGGTATGATGCCAAGTTGGCAAATACAAATTCAAATCTTATTTGAAATTCATGTACATTTCAATCTAATTTGGAATCTAATTTTAAATTAATTAAAATGAACTCTTCATTTTAATTTCTACTCCAAAAAATGATATTCTTCTTATTAATTAAATTAAATACTTTAATTTAATTAATTAACCTTTAACTTAGCTTTTAAGTCAACAAGCTTAACTCTTAGGCTTAATATTGTTAACTTAACTCTTTAAGCTAACTTTGATTAATTAAAGATCAAATGGAACCAAACAATTAACTCTTTAATTATTGGTCAAATTTAACTCCTTAAATTATTTGGTTAATTTAACACTTAAATTAATCAAGCTAAAATTGACCTCAAAATTGATCACCTCAAAATCGGTCTACTAAGAGTGAATATTCTAACTCTTAGAAACATTCCTCCATCAATTAAGAAGCCAATTAGATTTTGTGTGTGTCCCAATACGTTTTACCATTTGTTGGACATGGGTTCACAGCTCCTTGTGACTTTTGAATATCTTATATTCACTTTAGTTTAAAATACTTTCTAACTAATCAACTCAATTTAATTAATCTCATTAATTGAAAAGCATCCAATCTCCATGGTTGATGTCCAACCTCAAGCTTATGGAGCCCAACTAGTTGGTTGAAATGAATGCTTTTGGAGAACCATTCTAACTTTATGCGTACCATGTAAATACGGTCATTCCATCTCCTATCTCCCAAAAGAGGCCGAGGGCAAGATATTTATTGGCTCCATAATAGTCTCGATATGATATTTCTATTCTTAATGTTTTATTTTGATTTGTGACCTCATTTTTGGAAAAATTCTTTTTCAAATTGTCATACTGCCTTGCATGAGGACTCCTTAGAATCAATTATTATAAAATACATAAGAGATGCACTTGCCCTTCATAATAATGAGGAGTCGGATTTCATTCTTGGATCTTATAAACTTCTAAGTCTAGTAGCTCATGCTGATTCACCACCTGAAAGGCCCACTGGGTGACCAAGGAAAAGTCAATGCTTAAGGATGAAACATAAGGTTACAATGAATCCTTAGGTCAAAGAGCTAATTATATGTACTAGTGTAAATTGGAGAACTTACCACTACCGATTTGCTATTACAGCTATCTAGTAGATTCTATGGGCGAGTCTTCAGTACCTTATTTTCTATCAAGCATCCACCAACACATACCCATATCTCATATTACCTCACTTATGGAATGGAGTAATATCTAACTCTTGGATTTGTGTATCATTAGCCTATTGTATACACAAGTTTCATTCACCTTTTTGACAAAGCCAAATGATTTGACTATCTTATCAAAAATGTATGTTGAAAGTTTGGGATGCCAATTTGAGTTTATAAATGGATCTCTCGAGTTTGCAAACCTTTTGCTCACTAGCTTCAGATGTAAACTATTCCCTCCAATAGATCTATTTAGGAAAATGGTTTTTACATCCATTTGCCATTTCTCATAGTCACAATATGTGAATATGGCAAGTAAAATCTGAATAGACTTAGGCATTGTGATTGGTGTAAAAGTTTCCTCAAAATTAACACGGAGTCTTTAAGTGTACCTTTTGCCATTAGTCCTACCATAAGAGTCATCACCACTCCATTGACTTTTAATTTTTGCTTATAGATCTACTTGCAACCAATGGAAACTATTCTCTCCAATGGATCTACTAAAGTCTGTACTTTATTAAAGTACATGGAGTTCATTTTGAGTTTTATGTCATCTAGCCAATGTCACGAGTCTATGTCTAATATAGTTTCTTCATAAGTCTTGGGATCTTTATCCAATCGGTCCATCTTATGAAGGAATTTGAACTTTTTAGGTTGCTTTTTGATTGGGTCCGATCTTCTCAAAAGTTCTGAGTAAGGCTCTTTGATATTTATTTGTTTATATTGCTTGTGGGATTTAATATTCATCTTGAATTTCATCAAGTTCAACAACAATGGCCTTTCTATCTTATAGAAATTTCTTTCCCAAAAAGGTGGCATTCCTTGAAATAAAATATCTTTTGTTCCAAGGCATCTTAAAAGTAATAACCTAAAGAATCTCTTGGGTACCCCACAAACTTACACAAGGTGGATCTATTATCCAACTTGTCTCCCCCTATCCATCTCACGTAGATGGGAGACCACAAAACCATTAGAAAATGATAAGAGAGTGCTTTGCCATATGACATCTCATGTGGTATCTTTGGCACTGACTTTGAAGGCACTACAGTTAGCAACTTTGTCGCCATCATTAAGGTACATCCCCAAAATAATATAGGCACATGAAGAAGCTCATCATGAAATGTAACATGTCCAATAAAGTACGATTTCTTCTTTCAGCTACTTCATCATGGTAGGGTATACCGGGCGGAGTCTATTGAGAAAAAGTCCCATTATTTTTTAAATAATCCAAGAATTTAGACTTAAGCATTCTCTTCTTTAATCTAATCGAAGAGCTTTAATACTAAGTACCTTTCATCTAACTCTTAGTGGGTGACATAAATTCGTATAGATAAAATCTAAAGGATTAGTGGTACGCTTCAATTATCTCACAAAAGGAGCCTTGGTCATTTTTCCCTTTAAACAAAATTCAAAAGTGAAAAGGTCCTCAATGCTACTAACATTTAGTACTTTGAGAGTTTCTAACTTGATCATCCTATTTTTAGAGATATATCCAAATCGTGCATGTTATAACATGGCATCTTCTTGGATATCAAATTTTCTTACTTAATTGAAAGTGCATTAGTGATGATTCAAAATCCAATATGCACAATTCTTTGTTAAGTGTACCATAAGCAACTAAAGAACCCATTCTTTAATGTTTTCAATCTCCTATTTGATATAGAAAGATCAAATCCTTTGCTATCCAAAGCAAGAATTGAAATATTGTTTTCAAGAACATATGGTACATTATAGCAAAGGTTGAATACATTTATGGAGTTCCCTAAGTCTAACTTATTGTATGCCTTCGGCTTAGGTCATAACTTTTGCTCCTTTACCAAGGTATTGAATCATATCCCTATCATTTAGTTTTATTCTTCTTTCTATTCTTTGTAACAACATATAAAGAAAAAAACTATATGTGATATCATATATCCATGAGGAAGAATTTATCCTAAATGCAGTTCAATAAAGTACAAACCCTTTTAAAGGGTTGCAAGGTATTCTTTGCAATACTACTTCTAATAGCCTATCTTGCCGAAGTAGAAATAAATAATATCGACTACATCCTTTATAATCTTCTTGATTCCTTTGAATTACTTTAATTATTGTTTTCTCTTGGAGGAAGAATGCTTTTTTCTTTCATCTCCCTTTTTAGCACCCCTATGGCCCATAAACTAGGAGGAGGAAACAAGTGTCAAAGGTTTTCCTTATCATGGTAGTCTCCTTTTAGATCAACACTTTGATTAATAAAACTTGGTAAGGATGTAAGGATCAAATCCTCATGGAGATCATTGTCCACACTATGTCCAAGTTGAAAAATGGTTTTCCAAGTGTAATCATTTTTAGACCATAGTTGATATATAACTTCACATCTATCCTAGCTTAAAAAATCTCATTTAATAACATGAACTTATTATACCTCATTTGCTTTACAACTCTTGTAAACTTTAACTAAGGTATTATTCATGTGTCCTTAAGCTTTTTAAAGTTTGTAGATGCCATCATGAGATTAAGGGATAGGACAATCCTAAACCTAATTCGTGAGCATTTCACATGTCACTAGATCTACATTAATCCTAAAGGCATTAAGAGTACCATGATATAGGACCTACATTTGCTTCTAGGAATCTAGAATGATTTTTTAGGTTAAGTCAATCATGGAAGTTTGGCTCAGTTGATTTATTGGTTTCCAATGGAATTTTAGCCATATTTTAAATTTCACAAATCCTTTAATGTGAAAAAGAGAATATAAGCATGTGATTGAATCTTGATATTGAAAGCATGTTCTTGGTCTTTCAAGCATGTTTTCCTCATATTATTTTGTCCAATTCTTCACCCCCAAGAAAAATTTAGAAAATCATATTTCCTAGTGAGAATTAAGATCCTAAGGAGTTGTAAGTGAACCCCCACTTCAAGTGCCATCCACAAATAATTGAAAGGTAAGCATCGCTTACTAATTGGATCTTATGCAACTCTAGATATATTCTGCCTCACTTTTTATGTAGACACCCTACTTTGAGTGCATCTAAATTACAAAGTGTTAAGTCGAACCTACCAATCAAACTTGGATTTGAGACTGCTCCACAACATTCCCTATTTTGAGTGCCAATGTATGGGAATCCTCAAATCAAAGGTGCATCATATGCTAAGTATATGTTCACAGCTTTTTTCTTAAATGTGACCATGTTGGAATAGTGTACCACAAGCTAATTAGATTGGCCTTGTAAACTATTTCATTGTAAGATAATTTTGATTGAATAATATTCATCATATAGCCATCTTCATCGTATGCTCTTTATTTACTTCACTTGTATTTGGATGAAGCCCTTAGATCACACAAGACTTTGGGACTTGGTCATGCATTGGATAGTGATCATGGAGTAGTCTTACATGATCATGATCTTAAATCTTTTAAGTCATAAGATCATATAAGATAGGGCATCTAAGATCTGAATAGACTTGTACTAACGATGCATAAATCCATGAGTTAGATATTGCTCTATTCCATGAGCAATCCCATATGAGATATAGATGTATGTTAATGGGTGCTTGTTAGAGAACAAGGCACTGAAGACCTACCCGGAGAATCTACTAGATAGCTATAGTGGCAATTTAGTAGTGGCAAGCTCTCTTATTTATGCCAGTGCATATTATTAGTCCTTTAATCTGAGGATCCATGGTAATCTTGTGTTTGGCCTTTCTGCTTTGACTTTTCCTTAGTCACTTAGCGGGTCACTCGGGTAGAGATTAGGCATTAGCTGCTGAACATAAAGGTTTGAAGATCTAAGATGAAATCTAACTCTTCATTTTTGTGAAAAGCGAGTGTATCTTCTATGTGTTCTATAATGATTAATTCCAAGAAATTCTTGTGTAGATGATGTGACAATTTGGAAAGAGATTTCCAAAGATGAGGTCACAAAAGGAATTGAACATTAACAATCGAAGCATGGTATCGAGGCTATTAAGGAGTCGACAAATATCTTACCCTAGGCTTATTTTGGGACATAGAAGATGGAAGGATAATATTTGTATGGTACATAATGCTAGAATGGTTTTTCAAGAGCATTCATTTCAACTAATTAGTTAGGTTCTATGGGCTTGAGTTTGACATCAACCATGGAGATTAGGTACTTTTCAATTAATGAGTTTAATTGAATTGAGTTGCTTAGTTTAAAGGAGTTTAAACTAATGTGAATATTTGATATTCCAAAAGTTACAAGAAGTTGTGAGCTCATGTCCCATAAATGGTAGAATCTAGTAGGTCATACACAAAAGCTAATAACATAACCTATTGAAGGAAGAAGAATTTTCTAAGAGTTAGAATTCGTGATTGGTTTGGGAGGAGGCAAAATTGTAGTCATTTTTGATCAATTTAAACGTTAAATTGGTCAAATTAATTTAAGGGTTAAATTAATTTTGTCTAGTTTAAGTGGCAAAGGACTTTAACTTAAGAGTTAAGTCAAATTATTATTAATTAAATTAAAGTGTTTAATTTAATTAAATTGGAGAGTTAATTTTTGAAGAGAATAATTAATTGAAGAATTCATTTAATGTAGATATAAAATTTAATTGGAAGACATTTCATAAGATGACATGTAAGCTTCAATTAATATTCATATTTACTGAGCAATAAAGGTTAGTGACCACCTTGGCATGGACATGTAGCACATTCTCCTTAAGGGTGGTGTGTGACCACATGCCACTCTACTCCTATATATAGATATGGGGAAAGGATGGGTGGCCACTAGTAGCTTGCAAGCAAGGTGTGATTGATTGTCCTAACAAAACTAGTGTAGTTGGCATCTAATTATTCTCTCCAACTTCCTCCATCTTCCACCTTCATATTCCTAGCCTTTTCTCTCATATTCTCTGCAGATATTTTGAGCTATATTGTAGAGAATAGGCCATAGTTATGGTGTGTGGACAGTTTCATTAGAGGCAAGTCATCTGGGTTGCTTTTATTCTTGCAGAAGTAATTTCTGGCAGCCTGTTGTGGTGAGTTTTGGGAGACCTTCTGATGTTTTGATTTGACTAATTTTTGAGTTGTAGAATCCTCAAAGAGTTGATACATTGCAATAAAAATTTTGGTGAAAAAGGAGGAGTCCAACTAAGGGAAAACAATTGTTGAATCTACTGCGCTGGTGAGAAGCTTCTTTATAGGTGAAGAGAGTTTTTCTTACTCCTCAAATTTTTTGTTTTCACATAAGTATTTCCCCTGTCTAAATCTGATGCCTATGCATGTCTTAATCCTTGGGGATGTGTGTGGGAATTTTTGAAAATATTGGATCCTAGCACTGCACATACCTTTAAACCCCCACTTGAGTACCATCACACAAATTTGGTAGCATCATCATGGCATATACTATTAGTAAAAGGCATGGATTAATTAAAACTCTTTTAATTTGTATCCATTTTCACTTAATATTAGAAAACACTTAGACATTCTAAGTGGAGGGTTTTTTCTTGCAAAGATCTCATGAATTTTTTATTCTTATTTAGGTTTTCTATATCCTAATTTACACATATCATAATACATCAATAGGATATGAAAAGCATAAATAAGTAAATGTATCTAGCATACTCCTAGGGTGGGATGACTATGAGTTTAACCAAGTGATGCACTTAGAGCCATAGGTGCATCACTCAGTTGATTTAAGTAGATTGATTAAACTAAGCTATTACATGAGTATATCCCTATATATTCATGGGTCTTCAAGCCTTCTTGGATTTTCTTTTCTCCTTGAAACTTTTACAAGAGAAAGAAAACCTTACTCCTAGTGATTCTACTATCATAATTTTTACAAGATAGAACAAAAAGGCATGCAACCCCTATTTAATACAACCTATTTCAACAACTTGTAACAAATAAAATCAATGTTAAAGGCTCATAATCATCCCCATTTATTTATCATTCATTCAACACTTAAATGAACAATAAATAAATAAAGAATAGACATTCAATTCCAACAATTAAATGCTTATCTTATAAACAATTAATTGGTTAAGCAAAATAAGTATAACCATTATGCTTCTCATTTTTGTTACAATTGAAGATCAACTTTAACAATATTTAAGAAGCAATCAAAGAATGTCAAACATAATTTTGAGAACTTGCGCAACACTTGTGTACCTATCTAGCATGACTTGAATCAATTTTGGTCACGTAAGGAGCACAAAAATGAGATCAAAACTCATCCCAATCAAAACTAGTCACCGCTACTTGGGTGTGCACATGGCTGGGCAATAGGTGCATTCGCTACCCTACCTATGTGTTGTCATGGTGCAGCAGCACCCCTGTTTTGGGGTTGAGACTAAGTCATACCATTTTTTGCTCAACTTTTGTGCACCAAAAATTTTAGTACACTTTCTAAATATCAAATCACACATTATAGATGAAATTTCTTTAAAACATAGAATTTCAAGTGCTTAAACATGCTTAAAAAATTGAGTTTAAGTGAGAATCACATTATTCAAAAAATCTCCAATTAAATCTAATCTAATTGAATCCAAAAATGACCAAAACAACTTAAGGGAAAATTTAACACACTATGTCAACATAGAGCACCAAATAATGCTAAATCAACATTCAAAATTAGAGCCTATGAATTAAAACATGCTCAACATATCAATTAACACTTAAAACACATATAAATATAATTTCAATTCATCAAGCACGGAGCCACACACAACATCAACCAAACAATCCAATCCATCATATGAATTGAGAATTTGGTTAATTTTATCAATTTATTAGATGAATCAATCGATCAAAAATCCAAATCATAACATGAATTAGGCTCCGATACCATTCGAAGGCTAGTGTAGCACTAGGATCCAATAATCAAAACTTCAAAAATTGAAATTAACTAGGTTGCACAAGCTAACAAGGATCTAAGCATGCTGATGATTCAGATTTAGGTAGAGAATTACCTTGATGAGAAAATTTCCAAGGAGAAAATGGCGAACCTTTCACAATCCAAAAAATGCCACAAATTGGTGTAGCTAGAAGAGAGCAACTATTGTTCCATCCATAATTCTCAACAAATCACAAAAAAAATATTATATCTTCACAACACCTTGATGAAGACATTGGAAAAAATTTGGAGCAAAATATGGTCTGAATTTCTTGAAAACAATTCATCAAAACCACTGCTCCACAAAATAAATATCCAAAGGCAGGCAAACCAATTATTTTGCCTCTATTGTAATGATCCACACACAAATTGAACTTTTAATTTCTCTACAGTTTAAGATGGAGAAAAAGTAGAGAGAAGCTATGGTGGAGGCTGATTTCGAGGTAGGAGAATAATAGAGAGAAAAACTTCAACACATGAGGAAATGCTTGGAGAGAGTTCTTGGAAGGAAACGTGAAAGATTCTAATCTTTACACCAAAATCAAGTGCCGAATATATGCACCCTCTATGTCTATATATAGAGGGAGGATGGTGTGATGACAAGTTGTCATCACACCTTCCTCAAGGTGGGTGGCCAACTTGCAAGCCAAGTTGGCAAATGCAAATTTAGATCCTATTTAAATTTTATCTGCATTTCAATCTAATTTGAAAGCTAATTTTAAATTAACTAAAATGCAAATTCAAATGAACTCTTCACTTGAATTTTTCCTCCAAAATATATTCTTCTCATTAATTAAATTAAACACTTTAATTTAATTAATTAACTTTTGACTTAACTCTTAAGTCAACAAACTTAACTCTTAAGCTTAATTTTGTTAACTTAATTCTTTAGGTTAACTTTGATCAAATGGAGATCAAATGGCACCAAAAAATTAAATCTTTAATTATTGGTGTAATTTAACTCCTTAAATTAATTGATTAATTTAACACTAAAGTTAATCAAGCCAAAATTGGTCCACTAGGAGTGTGCATTCTAACTCTTAGAAAAATTCCTCCACCAATTAGGAAGCTAATTGAATTTTGTGTGTAATCTAGTAGGTTCTACCATTCATTGGACACAGGCTCATAAACTCCTTGTGACTTTTGAATATCTTATATTCATTTTAGTTTAAAATACTTTTAAACTAATTGACTTAATTCAATTAATCTCATTAATTAAAGAGTACCTAATCTCTATGGTCAATGTCCAACCTCAAGCCGATGGCGTCTAAGTAGTTGGCCAAAATAAATGCTTTTGGAGAACCATTCTAGCTCTATGCATACCATACAAATACGATCGTTTGGTCTCTTATCTCTCGAAAGAGGCCTAAAGCAAAATATTTGTTAGCTTTCTAATAGTCTCAGTACTATATTTCTATTCCCAATGTTTGATTCCAGTTTATGACCTCATCTTTGGAAAACTTATTTTCAAATTATCATACTGCGTTACACAAAGAATCCTTGGAATCGATCATCATAGAATACATTGGAGATACATTTGCCTTTCATAAAGATGAGGAGTCATATTCTATCTTGTTCTCACAAACCTCTATGTCTAGTAGCCTATGCCCATTCACCACCCAAAAAGCCCACTAGGTGACCAAGGAAAATTCAAAACTTGAGGACCAAACACAAGGTTACAATGAATTCTTAGGTTGAAGGGCTAATTATATGCACTAGCATAAGTTAGAGAACTTGCCACTATAACTATCTAGTAGATTCTTTGAGTGGATCTGTAGTATCTTATTCTATAACAAGCATTCACTGATATGCACCCATATCTTATATGGCCTCACTTATGGAACAAAGTAATATCCAACTTTTGGATTTGTGTATCATTAGTGTAAGTCTATCCAGATCTTAGATGCCCTATCTCGTATGATCCTATAACTTGAAAAATTTAAGATCACGATTGTATAAGACTTATTCCATGATCACCACCTAGTGTGTGACTAAGTCCTACAGTCTTATGTGATATAAGGGCTTCATCTAAATGCCCTTGAAGTAATAAGAAGCATAAGACAAAGATGACCATTTAATAAATATCATTCAATCAAGATTGCTTTACAAAGATATAGTTTACAACGCTAATCTAATTGGCTTGCGAGGCATTATTCTTATATGTGGGATATTTTATATCTTTCCTTGTCTGTCTTAAGGGCCATGGACTTAGAGAGACGTAAACTACGTCCCATACAGATGAATCCCTTCTTGGATTCTTCCATACTAAACCTTTTTTAATATTTTCTCAATATATGGTGTTTGAGAAAACCCCAGCATTTTCCTCAATCTATCTCTACATATACGTATTCTTAGTACGTTGGATGCTTCTCTCAAATCCTTCATGGAAAATTGTGTAGATGACCATGCTTTAGTACACTCTAACATTTCTCTCTTATTCTTAATGAGAAGAATGTCATCGATATAAAGCATAATAAACTATGCAATACTCATATTAGTTTTTTTGTACATACATGGTTCATACATATTTTTGACAAAGCTAAATGATTTGACTATTTTATCAAAATGTATGTTTCAACTCCGGGACGCTTGTTTGAGTCCATAAATGGATCTTGCAAGTTTGCAAACCTTTTGCTTACTCCGTTTAGATGTAAAACCTTATGATTTCTCTATGTAAATTTTTTCTTCAATATTTCCATTGAGGAATGCAATTTCACATCTATTTGTTGATCTCATAGTCATAATATGTGGCTATGGAAAATAAAATCTTAATGGACTTAGGCATAACAACTGGTGAAAAGGATTTCTCAAAATCAATACTAGGCCATTGAGTGTAAGGTTTTGCCACTAATCATGCCTTTAAGGTCATTACCTATCCATCGACTCCTAGCTTTCACTTATAGATCCATTTACAACCAATAGGTACTATACCCTTTAGTGGATCTACCAAAGTCTATTGAAGTACATGGAGTCCATTTTGAATTTATAGCATCAAGCCAATACCTCAATTTTATGTCTAACATAGCTTTCTTATAGGTCTTCAGATCATTATTTGATTGGCCCATCTCATGAAGGAATCTAAACCTTTTGAGTTACTTTTTAATTCAATCTGACTTTGTTATAGGTTGTGTGTAAAGCTCTTGATGTTCACTTATTTCTATTACTTGTGGAGTTTGTTGATCATCTTGAACTTTATCAAGTTCAATAACAATACCATCTTTATCTAATAGAAATTCTTTTTCCCAAAAAGTGGCGTTCCTTGAAATGAACACCTTTTATTTCAAGAGATCATAGAAATAATAACCCATTGGCTCTCTTAGATATCCCACAATATTACACAAGGTATATGTCACATCTAACTTGTCTCCCACTAGCCGCTTAACATTAATGTGAGACCCCTAAACTCTTAGGAAAGAGTAAGAAGGTGTTTTGCCATACCACATCTCATGCGATGTCTTTAGCACCAATTTTGACCACACTACATTTAGTAACCTTATCGCCATTGTTAAGGTTTATCCCCAAAAGGATATAAGCACGTCAAAAAAGCTAATCATGGAATGTACAGTATATAATAAGGTATAATTGTTCCTCTTGGTTACACTATTATGTTGGTGTGTGCCAAGTGAGTCTATAGAGAGAGAATCCTATTTTTTTTAGATAATTCAAGAATTTGGTACTTAAGTATTCTTTCCCCCAATCCAATTCAAAAGATTTAATACTTAGTCCCTTTCACTTTTTCTACATCATTCCTATTCTCTTTGAACTTTTGAAAGGCTTAAGATTAGTACTGACGTCAAGTGTAGCTCTATGATCCAATAATAAAGCACAAACAATAGCTAAATTAACTTGGCTACACTTGAAACCAAGGATCTAATCATGTTTCAAATTAATATTTGGATGAAGTATTACCTTGAATGCTCAAAAATCTAAAATCCCAAGGAACTAAGGAAGATCACTTCAACATTTGAAAGTTGTCTTCCAGTAGCATAGCAAGAAATCGACAGTAATTTCCCAACCAAATCACATTAGAATTGGCTAAAGTTTGGATACAAGTTCACAAACACCTTAATGAAGCTCCGATAAAAAATGTAGCTAAATTAGAAAATGGACGTTACTACCGAAATGCCTCCAAACTTATTAGACTACAATGGACCTCCAAAAGCCAAGCAATCCAAGTGTAATGCATCTAATGTGATGATCCACACATTGATAGACAATTTATTTCTCTCCTAGATTACCTGGAAAATCAAGGAAAGAAAAGAGAGAGAAAGAGGTTGAAGGCTAATTTAGGAGGCAGAGTTGAAGAAAATGTGAAGCCACAACACATGAGAAAATCACACAAAATTAGAGGAAAAAATGTTATCTGACTTTTAGATCTTGATTTGCAAGACTAGCCCCTCAAATGGCCGGCTACTATATCCTTATATAGAGGGAGGGAAGGTGTGATGCTAGTTGGTATCACACCTCCCATGAGATGCCATCTAAGCAAGCAAGTTGTATGTGAAATTCACATTTCACACATCTTAGAATTTCATTTGGAATCTTCATTTCATCTTATGAAATGCCATCCAAATAAATTCAAATGCACTCCAAATGAACTCTTTCATTTTGAATTTCCCTCCAAATTAATTCTTTACATTAATGAAATTAACACCTTAATTTAATTAATTAACCTTGACTTGACTCTTTAAGCCAATCAACTTAACTTCTTAAGTTAGAAAGTGTTGACTTCTTAGGTTGACTAATTAATAGTTTCATGGCATCAATTAAATTAACTTATTAATTTAATTGGTTTAATTTAACTACTTAAATTATATAGATCAATTTAACAATTAAACTGATCAAGCTAAAAATGACCAAAAATTGATCAAAGTGGAATTTTCTAACTTTTAGAAATAACCCAAAGACAAGGTAGATCAAAGTGGAAATAACCCAAAGACTTATTTAGATATCCTACAAACTTGCACAAGGTAGATCTAGTATCCAACTTCTCTCCCAACAATCACTTGATATAAGTGGAAGACTCCCAAACTCTTAGAAAAGAGTAAAAAGGTGCTTTGCCATACCACATCTCATATGGTGTCTTTACCAACTTTGAAGATACTACATTTAGTAACTTCACCACCATTTCTAAGACATATCCCCAAAAAGATATGAGCATATTGAAAAACTCATCATGGAGCATACCATGTCCAACAGGGTACGATTTCTCTTTTTAGCTACTCTATTCTATTGGGGTGTGCTGGGTGGAGTCCATTGAAAAAGAGTTCCATTCTCCTTTAGATAATTCAAGAATTTGGTATTTATGTATTCTCTCTCTTGATCTGTCCGAAGGGCTTTAATACTTAGTCCTTTTTGCTTTTCTACTTCATTTCTATGTGTTTTGAACTTTTCAAAAGCTTCAAACTTATACTTCATAAGATACACATGTCTGAATTAGGTATGATCATTGATGAAGGCAATGAAGTAAGAATAGCCTCATCTCACACTAATTCTTAGTGAGCTACAAACATCTGAATGTATCAAATTTGAATGACTTATGCTTTGCTTCGATTGTCCCACAAAAGAAGGCTTAGTCATTTTTACCTTCATATGAGATTCACAAGTAGGAAAGTTCTCAATACCTCTAACATTTAGTACTTTGAGAGATTTTAACTTGTCCATCATATTTTTAGAAATATATCCCAGTCTTGCATGCTACAAGATGGCATTTTCTTTGTTATCTAATTTTTTTTGACTTAATTGAATGTGTGTCAATAAAGGTTGAGAATGTAGTATATACAATCCATTGTTTAATGTACCTTATGCAATTGAAGAACCATTCTTTAATACTTTTAGCATCCTATTAGATATAGAAAAACATATCCTTTAGTATCCAAAATCGGAATAGAAATAATATTCTTAATAAGAAAGGGTATATAATTACAAGGATCAAGTGCAATGAAAGCATTCCTTCAGTCTAACTTGATTACGCCTTCAACCATGACCGCAACTTTTACTCCATCTCCAAGGAAGAGGATCATATCCCTTTTATTGAGACTCCTTATTCTTTCTATCTCTAGTAATGAATTACAAAGGTAAGAACTACATACAGTATCAAATGCCCATGAGGAAGAATTTATCGTCAAGTGTACTTGAAAAAAGTACATATCTCTCTTAAAGGTTGCAAAGTAAGCTTTGCAATTCCTTTTCTAATATCATTTCTCACCATAATGGAAACAATTATCATCAATTTTAGCTTTTCTCTTTTTCTTGATTCCTCTTGAACTCTTCAGGGATTGCTTTCTCTTAGACTCTCTTCTTCCTTTTACCTCTCTTTTTGGGACCCCTAAGGCAGTTACACTTGGAAGAAGAAGCAAGCATAAGAGGTTTATCCTTTTTCATAATCGTTTCGGCAGTCCCCAACATATTGACCAATTCATTAATCATCATTTCTTGCTTGGACATATTAAAGTTTGTAATGAATTGGTCAAAAGAGCTATGAAATAATTAAAGGATCAAATCCATATAGAGCTCATTGTCCATGATTACATCTAATTGACCTAGTTTCTCAATAAGCCTAATCATCTTTAACTCGTGCTCATGGACACTTGTGCCTTCTTTCATTCTTGACCTAAAGATGTCCCTAAATAAAATAAACCTTTCATGTCTAGTTTGTACACCGTACAACTCTTGTAGGTGTTGATTGATCTGTGAGCATGTTTTATATGCTTGTGAGTCTTTTGTAGCTCATTAGTTATAGAAAGCTCATTAGTCATAGAAGCTATCATGATGCAACTCATTTATAGATCATCATCTATGAACATTGTGAATAATTCATGTGCTTCATCGGTGGCATCACTGTCAATGGTTTCTAGTGGATTTTGATCAAGGATATAAGTCCTCTTTTCAGAATTTAGAATTATCTTCAGGTTTCTCAACGAATTGTGAAAGTTTGGCCTAGTTAGCTTTTTAATTTCCAAAATAACATTGAGTGGATTTTTAGCCATTTTAAGTTTGGGATTTCAAAAATCTACAAAAGGCGAAAATAAAAGTATAAGCATGTGATTGAATATTGATATTGAAAATATGTTCATGATCTTTCAAGCATGTTTTTCTTCTACTATTTTATCAAATCTTTCGTCCCGTAGAAAAATTTGGAAAATCTCATTTCCTAGTGAGAATCAAGGCTCTAAGGACTTATAATGGATCTATGACTCGTGAGACATCCACAAATAATTGAAAGGTAAGCAACTTTTGCTAGTTGCATCTCTATGCATCTCTTGATATATTTTGCTTTACTTTTCATAGAGACCCATGACTCATGTGATATCTATATGCTAGGTGTTAAGTTGGACCTACCAATAAAACTTTGATTTGAGACTATTCCATGTCATCCCACGCTTCTGGCCAATGCATGGTAAACATCTAATTAAAGGTGCATCATATGTAAAGTATATGGTCACAGCTTTCCACCATAAGTGTGATCCATGACTCATGAGACATCACACAAGTGTGGTAGCATTATCATGCCACATATTATTGGTAGAAGACATGGATTAATTAAAACTCCTTTTGATTTTTATCCATTTTAACTTAATATTTGTGAGCAATTAGACTTTCTAAGTAGAGGGATTTTCTTGCTTGTGATGATCTCATCAATTTCATATTCTTATTTAGGTTTTGCCATATCCTAACCAAGCATCTCATACATCAATAGGATATGGAAAGAAAAAATAAGTAAATATGCTTAGCATGTTCCTAGGGTGGGATGACCATGAGCTTCAACTAAGTGGTGCAGTTAGAGCTATAGGTGCACTACTTAGTGATTTTAAGTGCGTTGATTAAATCTTAAAGGCATATGTAGCTTTAGGATCCAATAATAAAAACTTTAAAAACTAAAAATAACTAAAATACACATGTCACCAAGAATCTAAACATGCCATTGATTTAGATTTGGTTAAAAGAATACCTTTATTTTTAGAAAATCAAAGAAAGGTGGAAGAAGGTCTCAACTCCTTGAATCTATCTTCCAATACCATAGTGGAATCAGATCAACTTTTGACCAGGAAAATGAACTCTAATTTGAGTGAACTTGTACTAGAAGATCACCAACTCCTTGATTCATCTTCAGTCCAAAAATCAGCTCAATCAAAACTTGGAAAGACCTCCAAAGGTTATTACAAGGTTATTACCAGAAACTAGATCTCACAGTGGTAGCTCGGTTTGAATGCAACTTTTGCCCAATCCAAACTCTTCCCAAAATTATAAAAAATTTCAGCATGTTATCAACTATTTGATAAAGCTATTGTAAAATATTCAGCAAAAAATCCATGGGGAAGCTCCTAGAAAAATTCACCAAAGTCACTGCCTTAATAGTGGATCTTCAAAGGCTAGTAATCCAATTGTCTGGCCTTCAATGTTATGGCTCACACACCAATGCTAGATCCTAATATCCTTAATGTCAGCTGGAAAACAAAAAAGAGATTTTTAGAAATGAAGGCTCGATTTGAGGTAAGCGAAGAAAAGAGAAAGTAAAGCTTCAATACATAAGGCAACACTTGAGATTTGGAGGAAACAAGTGAGAGAATCTAATTATTCAAATGGAGCATTAGTTGTAGCCTCTTTGTCCTCTATATCTATAAATAGAATAAGGATGGTGTGATGCCAAATTATCATCACACTTTCCTCAAGGGAGACTACCAACTTGCCTTGCAAGTTGGCAAGTTGGCAAGTTGCAATTCAAATGTGAATTTGAATTTGTGTGCATTTCAATTTCATTTGGAATCGCATTTCAAATTAATTAAAATGCCACATCAAATGAACTTTTTATTTGAATTTTCCCTCTAAAATAGATTTTTCTCACTAATTAAATTAAAGTATTTAATTTAATTAATTGACTTTTGACTTAACTCTTAAGTCAATTATCTTAACTCTCTAAGCTAGTTATAGTTGACTTAACTCTTGAAGCTAACTTGACCAATTGATAATCATGTGGCATCAAATAATTAATTTCTTAATTATTGGTCTAATTTAACTCTTTAAATTAGTTAATCAACTTAACAATTAAATTGATCAAGCCAAAAATGACTTTAATTTTCTCCAACCTCAAAAATTGGTCCACAAAGAGTAATTTTCTAACTACTAGAAAATTCCTTCATCATGTAGGAAGTGCAATTAGCTTTTTTGTGTGACTTGATAGGTTCTACCATTCATTAGAATGAGCTCACAACTCTTGTGACTTTGGAGAACCAAATATTCATTTTAGTTTAATGGAGTTTAAACTAATTAACTCAATTTAATTAATTTTATTAATTGAAGAGTACCTAATTTCTATAGTTAATGTCCAATCTCAAGCCCATGGAGTGCAACTAGTTAGCCCAAATGAAAGCTTTGGAGAACCATTCCTGCACTATGCATATCATGCAAATATCATTCTTCCATCTTCTATCTCCTGAAAGAAACATAGGGCAAGATATTTGCAAGCTCCCTAATAGCCTCGATACTATATTTCTATTTCCAATGTTCGATTTCAATTTATGATCTTATGTTTCAAAATTTCCTTTTTCAAATTGTCATACTTTTTAGTGCAAGGACTCCTTGGAATCGATCAATACATAGGAGATATCCTCGCGCTTCACAAAGATGAAGAATTGAATTCCATGCCTTCTGCTAATAGTATGTGATATGATAATGCTACTATCTTTTGTGTGATAGCACTAGATGTGAGGATCACACTTGAGGTAGAAAGCTACATATGATACACCTTTGATTTGTTGCTTCTCATGCATTGGCCATAAGGCATGGGATGACATAGAGTGGTCTTGAATCAAAGTTTGATTGGTAGGTCCAACTTAACACCTAGTAGTGAGATGGTACATAAGGCATATATCTACATGAAAAGTGAGGCAAAATATATCAAAAGTTGCATATAGATGTAATAAGCAAAGTTGCTTACTTTTTGAATGTTTGTGGATGGCACACAAGTTGTGGGTCCACTTACAAGTCCTTAGGACTTTAATTATCATTAGGAAATGAAATTTTTTTAATTCTTCAAGAGGTGAAGAATTTGATAAAATAATGAGAGAAAAATATGCTTGAAAGACTATGAATGTGTTTTTAATATCAATGTTCAATCACATGCTTATATTCTTTTTTTTTATTTTCATGATTTGTGAAATCTCAAGAATGGCTAAGAAACCACACAATATTATTTTGAAAACAAATAAACTCATTGGGCCTAACTTTCACGATTGACTTTACCCTAAAATGATTCTAGATTCCATGAAATGTATGAATATCTTATATCATGGTGTATGTTATCCCATAGGGATCAATGTAGATCAAGAGACATGTGAAATGTTCATGAGTTAGGTTAAGGAAATCCTTATCCTATAGTCTCATGATAGTATCTACAAGCTTCAAACGTTTCAAAGATACATGAATAATACCTCGGCTAAAGCTTACAAGAGTTGTGAAGCGAACAAGGTATGGGTTGTTCATGTTGTCAAGGAAGATTTTTCAAGCTAGGATGGATGAGAAGTCATGTGTCATTAACTACATTCTAAGGATGATTGGGCTTGGACAAGTTCTTCAACTTGGACGTAGTGATGGACAATGATTTTCATGAGGATTTGATCCTCACATCCTCATTAGAGGTTTTATTGATCAAAGTGTTGATCTAGATAGAGACTGCCATGACAATGGAAAACCTTTAATGCTTGTTTCGTTCTCCAAGTCTAAGGGCCTTGGAGGAGCTAGAAAGGGTTTTACCTTTAAGGGAAAGCTACCATTAAAAGTATCTAATGGAGTAAAGAAAATTGTAGGGGATATAGTTGATATTACTTGTTTCTACTTTAGTGAAAGAGGCCATTAGAAGTATTATTGCAAGAAATACCTTGCAACCCTTGAGGAGGATATGTACTTTATTGAAGTGCATTTAACAATAAATTTTTCCTCATAGATAGATGATATCGCATATGGTTCTTATCTTTATAATTTGTTATAATGAATAGGAAGAAGAATAAAGCTATATGATAGGGATATGATCCATCGTCTTAGCAAAGGAGCAAGACTTGTAGCCAAAGCCAAATATATATAACAAGTTAGACTTAGGGAACCCATTTTTCTTTTGATATTCTAAGAGTTTGGTACTTAAGTATGATCCCTCTCAATTTGATTGAAGAGTTTTAATACTAAGTCGTTTTTTCTTTTCTACTTCATTCCTATACTCTTTGAACTTTTCAAAGGCTTCAAACTTGTACTTTATAAGATACATGTGTCCAAATCAGTGAAGGTGATGAAGTAAGAATAATCTCCTCTCGCACTAACTCTTAGTAAGCCTCAAATATCCATATGAATCAAATCCAAAGGACTTGTTGTTCGCTCCATTTGTCACATAAAAAGAGCCTTGATTATTTTTTCCTTTAAACAAGACTTACAAATAAGAAAGTCCTCAATGCTACTAATGTTTGGTGCTTTGAGTGCTTTAAACTTGTTTACCCTATTTTTGGAAATATGTCCAAGTTTTGCATGCCAAAAGATGGCATTTTCTTGGTTATTAAATTTTTTTTTACGTGATTGAATGTGCATCAATTAAGGTTGAGAATCAAGTATGTACAATTCATTGTTTAATGTACCTTGTGCATTTAAAGAACTATTCTTTAATGCTTTCAACATCTCATTAGATATAACAAAATCATTATCCTTTATTATCCAAAATAGGAATAGTAATAATATTTTTAATAAGATTGGGTATATAAAAATGAGGATCAACTATAATGTAAGCATTCCCTTAGTGTAACTTGATTATGCCTTCAACTATGGCCACAACTTTTGCTCCATTTCAAAGGTGGAGGATCATATCCCCGTCATGGAGACTTATTCATTTTTCTATCTCCTATAACAAATTATAAAGTTAAGAACCACATGTGGTATCAAATACCTATGAGGAAGAATTTATCATCAAGTGCACTTTAAAAAAGTACATACCTTTCTCAAGGGTTGCAAGGTATGCTTTGCAATATCCTTTCCAATTTTCTTTCTCAACATAATGGAAACAAGTAG
This sequence comes from Jacaranda copaia, assembly GCA_014898725.1. Taxonomy (NCBI): domain Eukaryota; kingdom Viridiplantae; phylum Streptophyta; class Magnoliopsida; order Lamiales; family Bignoniaceae; genus Jacaranda; species Jacaranda copaia. The sequence goes on along the minus strand of JACGDI010000472.1, from coordinate 1,470,405 downwards.
CATCAATTTTAGCCTCTTTTTTTTTCTTGATTCCCCTAAAACTTTTCAAGAGTTGCTTTCCTTTGGAGGAAGAATTCTTATTTCTTTTACATCCTTTTCTAGGACTCATAGAGCCCTTAGACTTAGAGGAGGATGCAATAATAAAAGTTTATACCTTTTCGTTATTGCCTTAATAGTCACCAACATGTTCACTAATTCATTAATAACTTCTTCCTTGGACATATTAAAGTTCATATCAAATTGGTCAAATGAACTAGGTAATAATTGTAGGATCAAATCTACATAAAGGTCATTATCCACAATCACATCCAATCATCCAAGTTTTTTGATAAGTCGAATTATCTTGAGCCCGTAATCATGGACACTCATGCCCTCACTCAATCTATACATAAAAAGCTCCCTAGACAAGCAAACCTTTTGTGTCTAGTTTGAACATCATACAACTTTTGTGGGTGTTTGTAGATCTCACTAGCATACATCATATGCTCATGAGTGTTTAGAGCTCATTGGTCAAAGGAATCGCCATGAGACATCTCATTTATAGATCATCATCTACAAACTTAGTGAATAATTCATGAGACTCATCAGTGGTATCATTGCCAATGGTGTTTAGTAGACTTTGATCAAGGGCATAAATCCTCTTTTTAGAATCTAGAATAATCTCATGGCTTCTCAACTAGTTATAGAAGTTTGGCCTATTTAGTTTATCAGTTTCCAAATTTAAGTTGAGTGGATTCTAAGCTATTTTGAGTTTGAAGATTTCAAAAATTAACAACAAAGAGATAAAAGAGAATATAAGCAGGTGATTGAATATTGATATTTTGAAAATATATTTATGGTCTTTCGAGCATATTTTGTCTCACACTATTTTGTCAAATTCTTCACCCCTAGAAGAATTTGGGAAATCATATTTCTTAGTGAGAATCAAAACCCTGAGGACTTGTAAGTAGACCCTCATGACCAAGTGTATATCCACAAATAATTGAAAGGTAAGAAACTTTTACTAATTGCATTTCATGCAACTCTTGATATATTTTGCTTTGACCTGAAAGCCTCTACATTACTAGGTTTTAAGTCAAACCTACCAATCAAACTTTGATTCATGATTGCTCCACGACATCTCTTGTGACCAAGTATATTATAATGCATACAAAGCCTCAAATCAAAGGTACATTATACGCTAAGTATATGATCATAGGTTTCTATTTCTACTTAAGTGTGACCTCATGACCAAGTATGTATCACATAGAGTTGGTAGCATTGTCATGCCATATACTATTGATATAAAGCATGGATTAATTGAAACTCCTTTTAATTTGTGTCCATTTTGACTTAATATTTTGAGAAGTACTTAGACTTTCCAAGTGGAGAGATTTTCTTACTGCCAAGATCTCACTAATTACATCTTTTTATTTAGGTTTTCCATATCCTAAACATACACATCATACATCCATAAGATATGGAAAGCACAAATAAGTAAATGTGCCTAGCGTGGTCCTAGGGTAGGATGACCATGAGCATTAACCAACTGGTGTACTTAGAGCCATGGTGCATCACTTATAACCTAGCTATTACATGAGTGTATCCCTATACATTTATGGGTCTTCAAGCCTCCATAGATCTTTTTTGCTCCTTGCAACATTTACATGAGAAAGAAATCCTCATTCCTAGTGATTTTACTCTTATAACTTTTATATGGTAGAATAAAGAGGCAACCAAGCCCCAATTTAATACAACCCTTTTCAACAAATTGAAACAAATAAAATCAATATTAAAGGTTCATGATCATTCCCATTCATTCATCATCTATTCAAACCTTAAATGAATGATAAATAAATTATGAATTGGCATTTGATTCTAACAATTAAATTCTTATATCATAAATAATTGATTGTTTCAAGCATAACCATTATGCTTCATAATTGAAGATTAGCTTTAACAAGATTTTAAAAGCAATAAAAAATGTCAAACATAATTTTGAAAACTTGCACAATACTTGTGCATCTATTATGTGTGATATAGAACACTTTTGGTCACTTAAAGAACACAAAATAATGCCAAAAACTCATCAAAACCAAAATAGCATGCTATTAGCCTAGCCTTGGGCGCATGGCTGTACGTTGGGCGTGTGGCAAGCCGGCCTGGCGCATGGCTGGCAGCGTCCCTATTTCAAAGTAATGATTAAGTCATGTCATTTTATCCTTGACTTTTGTTCACCAAAAAATTGAGGACACCTCCTAATCACTAAATCACACAATATAGATAAATTTATAGGTCTAAAAACCTTTTGAAAATGGAATTTTAAGTGCTCAATCATGCTTCAAAAATCAAGTTTAAGTAAGAATCACATTCTTCAGAAATCTCCAATTAAATCTAATCCAATTAGATCAAAAAATGATCAAAACTCTTTAGGCTAAATTTAACATGCTATATCAACATATAACATCGATTAATGCCAAATCAACATTCAATATTAGCAACTAT
>JACGDI010000472.1:1397095-1460202 GCA_014898725.1 Jacaranda copaia | reverse complement strand
GAATGAATTATGAATGAATGGGGATGATCATGAGCTTTTCATATTGATTTTATTTATTTCAAGTTGTTGAAATGGGGCTTGTGAAGGCTAGTAAAGTACTAAGATTTGATATCAAAACTTCAAAACATGAAAGTAACTAGCGCCCAAAAGCTAAACATAGATTGAATCATGCCTAGAATTTAGATTTAGATAGAGGATTACCTTGATGAGAAAATCCAAGGAGTAGCAAATGAACACTTCACCAGTTCCAGAATCTGCTTGCTCGTGGCACAACGAGAAGATTGCGATGATCATCTTATCAAATCACCTCAAAAAATTCTAAAAAATATCTAGAGCTTGAAAACACATTAGTGAACTTCAAGATAAAGTTTTAGATCCATTTTCATTTTGGAACTCCCTAGAGAAAATCTCCAAGTCGGACCCTATGTAGGTGGATCTCCAAAAACAAGCAAATCACATGCTTTGCCTCTATTGTAAAGATCTATACACTAATGAGATCTTCCTAAATCTCTATTCTTTGAGTTGGAGTAAGACTAGATATTTGCTAATAGTGGAGGCCAACTTTTGGTATGAAAAAGAAAAAGGAAGGTTAGCTTTCAACATATGAATGCTAGCTTGCAAGTGACTTTGGAGGGGAAAGAAAAATCTAATTCTTCACACCAATAAGCATGATCTGACTGAACTCTCTGTCTATATCTATATATAGATGTTGAATAGTATGATGCCAAGGTAGCATCACACATTCCATAAGGGGGGCGGCTAAGTGGGGGTGCTTAGGTGGCAAAATTTGAATCCAAATTTCATTTGAATTTCATTTACATTTTAATTATATTTGGAATCTCATTTCAAATTTGAGTTTTCTCTCCAAAATTCATTCTTCCTAATTAATCAAATTAAGCTCTTTAATTTAATTAATTATCCTTTGATTTAACTCTTTAAGTCAAACTAGCTTGACCCCTTAAGCTAAATTCATTAACTTAACTCTTTAAGTTAACTTGACCAATTAATAGTCATGTTGGCACCAAATAATTAACTTCTTAATTATTGGTCTACTTTAACTCTTAAATTAGTTGATTAATTTAACACTTAAATAATCAAGCCAAAATTGACCCTCAAACTTGGCACCAAAAATCGATCCACTAGGCGACATTATTTTCTGACACCTTAGAAAATTCTCTCCATTAATTAGGAAGCTAATTAGATTTTGTGTGTGACCTAATAGGTTCCACCATTCATTAAGCATAGGCTCACAACTCCTTATGTCTTTTGAATATCTTATATTCATTATAATTTAAAACTCATTTTAAAGTAGTAGACTCAATTTAATTAATCTCATCAATTGAAAAGTACCCAATCTCCATAGTCGACGTCCAACCTCAAGCCTATGAAGCCCAACTAATTAGCTGAAATGAATATTCTAGAGAACCATCATCGCTCTATGTGTGCCATGCAAATACAGTTCTTCCATCTCCTATCTCCTGAAAGAGGCCTAACGTAAGATATTTGTCGACTCCCTAATAGCCTCGATACTATGTGTCTATTCTTAATATTTGATCCTTGTTATGTGACCTCATCTTTGAAAAACTCCTTTTCTAAATTGTCACACTACCTTGCGTAAGGATTTTTAGGAATCGATCATCATAGAACATATAAGAGATGTGTTTACCCTTAACAATAATGAAGAGTCGGATTCCATCTTAGATCTCACAAACCTCCATGCTAAGTAGCTCACATCCAATCTTAACTTGAAAGACATGCTAGATGGTCAAGGAAGAGTCAAAGCATGAGGATCAAACACAAGGTTACCATAGATCCTTAGGTTAAAGAACTATTAATATACACTAGCGTAAGTAAGAGAACTAGCTACTACCAACTTGCCACTATGGCTATCTAGTAGATTCTTTGGTGGCTCTTCAGTGCCTTATTCTCTAACAAGCACCCACTTACATACACCCATATCTCATATAGTTTCTTGTGGAATGGAGCAATCTCCAATCCTTGGATTTATACATTGTTAGTGTAAGTTTATCTAGATCTTAGATGCCCTGTCTCTAAAGATCCTATGTCTTGGAAGATTTAAGTTCATGACCATGTGAGACTTTATTCATGGTAACTAAGTTCAACAATCCTAGGTAATCTAAGGGCTTCATCTAAATGCAAGTGAAGTAAAATAAAACATAAGATAAAGATAGCCATATAAAGATATCATTCAATCAAAATCATTTTACAAGGAAATAGTTTACACAAGGCCAATTTCATTAGCATATAGGGCACTATTCCAACAATCTTCTACTTACCCTAAAGTCAATACCCAATGGCCTTGAGACCCATCTTCATAAGATGTCCACCAATGACCTTTAGCTTTTAGGGTTTAATACAACAGTTCTGCTATATTCTCTTCTATTATACACTCAGTTGTCACCTCTATAAATTGATATCATACATCAAATGATTATGCATTTAATATGTTTAGATCATCGATGAGATCTTAGCTCAAGTCTAAAATTATTTTCCAGAGATAATAGTAGGCTTTTGCATGCTAGGCATTACATCTAACCCATGGATGAAGTTTTTATCCAAACACCTTTCTTTGTGGTTTCCAAAACCACAAAGTATTTCACCCTAGTGGTTATCTTGGACATGGTGTCTAGTTGGAACTGTTCCAACACACCATGCCACCATTATAGCAAAATATGTCTCCAAAAATGGATATTACATCAACCACATTGGATTGGAAACTAAAATCTAAAATCTCTGTGAGTTTTAATTCTCCATTGTCGTATACCCAAAATAAGTCTTTAGTCCTTTTCAAGGATTATTTTAGCAGCCTTCCAGTGAAATTCACTGAGATAATATTAGTGCCTACCCATAACACTTAGTGAGTGTACCACATTTGGTCTTGTACATTGAATGGCATACAATTATACTTCATGTGGTGGATGCATAAGGTATGTGGGACATCTTGTGTCTTTCATTGATAGTCTAAGGGGCCATAGACTTGGAGAGATGAAGATCACATCCCAAAAGAAAGAATCCCCTCTTAGATTCTTTTATACTAAATCTCTTTAGTATCTTGTTCAATGTATTGGATTTGAGAAACCCTAGCATCCTTCCGACCTATCTCTATAGATATGTATTCCCAATACATAGGATGTTTCCCCAAAACTTTCATGATGAATTATGTAGATAACCATACTCTAGTGCACACTAACATTCCTACCTCATTCCCAATGAGAAAAATGTCATTGACATAAAGCTTAATAAATTATACTAAACTCCCACTAACCTTTTTGTAGACATATGGTTCATACACTTTTTTAACAAAGCTAAATGATTTGACTATTTTGTCAAAATGTATGTTCCAACTTTAGGATGCTTGTTTGAGTCCATAAATAGACCTCTGGAGTTTGTAAACTTTTTGTTCACTCCCTTTGGATGTAAAATCTTGTGGTTGCTCCATATAAATTTCTTTTTCAATGTCGCCATTGAAGAAAGCAATTTTCACATCCATTTGTCATATCTCATAGTCATAATATGCAGCTATGGCAAATAGAATCCGAATAGACTTTGGCATAGCGACTGTGAAAAGGTTTTCTCAAACTCAATAGCAAGTTTTTGAGTGTAACCTTTTGCCACTAGTTGTGTCTTAAAAGTCACCAGTTCTTAATCTACCCCAAGCTTTCATTTATAGATCCACTTGCAACCAATAGAAACTATTCCCTTTGGTAGATCTACTTAAGTCCTTACTTTTTTTGAGAACATGGAGTCCATTTTGAATTTTATGGCTTCAAGCTATTGTCCTGAGTCTATGTCCAACATTGTTTCCTTATAAGTCTTTAGATCTCTATCCAATTAACTTGTCTCACGAAGAAATCCAAACTTTTTGGGTTACTTCTTAATCCAGTCCGACCTTTTTAGAGGCCGTGTGTGAGACTCTTTGATATTTATTTATTTGTATCACTTGTGGAATTTATTGATCATCTTGAACTTCACCAAATTTAATGACAATGCCTTTTTTATCTAATAGAAAATATTTTTCCAAAATTGTGGCATTCCTTTAAACAAACACCTTTTGTTCCAATGGATCATAAAAGTAATAACCTATAAACTCTCTTAGGTATCCCATAAACTTGCATAAGATATATTGCTATCCAACTTATCTCATACTGTATGTCTCACATAGGTGGGATATCCCCAAACCTTTAGATAGTGGTAAGAGAGTGCTTTGCCATGCCATATCTCATATGGTGTTTTGGGCGCCGACTTTGAAAGTACTACACTTAGTAACTTCATTGTTGTCATTAAGATGTATCCTCAAAAGGATATAGACACATTGGAGAAGCTTATTATGGAACATACCATGTCCAACAAGGAATGATTTCATCTCTTGGCTACTCCATTAAGTTGGTGTGTGTAGGTGGAGTTTATTAAGAGAGAATCCAATTCTTCTTTATGTAATCCAAGAATCTAATATTTAAGTATTCTCTCTTTCAATCCAATTGAAGGGCTTTAATACTAAGTTTGTTTTGTTTTTCTACTTCACTCCTATACTCCTTGAACTTTACAAAGGCCTCAAACTTGTACTTCATAAGATACACAGGTCTGTACTGACTATAATCGTCAAAGAAGGCAACAAAGTAAGAATAGCCTTCTCTTCCACTAACTCTTACTGGTCCACAAATATCTGTATGGATCAAATCCAAAAGACTTGTGGATGGCTTCATTTGTCCTAAAAAGAAAGCTTTGGTCATTTACTTTTTCAAACAAGATTACTAGTAAGAAAGTCCTCAATGCCACTAACATTTAGTGCTTTTAGAGCTTCTACCTTGTTCATCCTAATTTTTGAAGATATGACCAAGTCTTGTATGCCATAAAATGGCATATTCTTGGATATCTAGTTTTCTTACTTGGTTTAAAGTGCATTAGTGATGGTTGAGAATTCAATATGTACAATCCTTCATTAATTGTACCAAGAGCAATTAAAAAACCTTTTCTTTAATGCCTTCAATCTCTCATTTGATGTAGAAGGATCAAATCCTTCGCTATCTAATACGGGAATAGAAATATTATTCTCAACAATATATGGCACTTTATGACAAAGGTCCAATACAAGTATAGAGTTCTCTAAGTCTAACTTATTGTACTCTTTCGGCTTTGGTCACAAATCTTGCTCCTTAGCCAAGGCAGTGGATCATATCTAGATCACTTAGCTCTATTCTTCTTTTTATTCTTTGTAACAACTTACAAAAAAAAGAACCACAAGTGGTATCATATATCCATGAGAAAAAAATTTATCCTAAATGCTCTTTAATAAATTTCATACCCTTCTTAAGGGTTGCAAGGTAACCCTTACAAATAGCTTCCAATGGCTTATTTTGCCCAAGTAGAAACAAATAATATCGACTATTTTCTATACAATCTTCTTGAAGGTTTGTGTGGCACTAAGATCAAATATTTAAAAAAAATTGAATAAACTAGCCCACATAGCACCACAAAGATCTAGACATGCATTGGATTCAGATTTAGAAAGGAAAAATACCTAGGTGAAAGCAAAAAATTCAAAGAGTAAAAGTTAAACGCTTCATTACCGTTAAATAGGCTCTTCACTGGCGTAGTAAGATCACCACCATTTTCCCCTTAGATAGACTTCTCCATTTGGGCTGAAATTTTAACTGGAACTCCTCAACCCTTTAAAGATTCTACAGTCCAAAAACTGACTACTAGAAACAGCTCCAGCCAAGAGCAAAAAGCAACTAAACTAGACTATCTCCAATGCAAATGTCCACACACTAAATAAATGGTCTATTCTCTATAGAAAGGCTGGAATATCTGCAGAGAATGAGAGGGGAAAGGTTGAGAATATGGTAGTGGAAAGAGGAGGGAGAATGAGAGAATGATGGGAGACTAACAACATAGATTCTCGCTACACAATATTCTTAGGAGAATATCACAAAAAATGTTCACACCTCTATCTTTTTATGGTTGACCACTCTTTCTCTCTATATATAGGAATGGCCACACACCTCATTCAATGAGGTGATTACAAGTGTCCCTTTCTTAGGTAGCCACTAACTTTGTGATTAGTGAATTTAATTGAAGCACCAATTTCATCTAATGAAATGTCTTGCAATTAAATTTGAATTCTAATTCTAATTCTTATTAAATGAGCTCTTCATTTAATATTTCTCCCAAAAATTATCTCTCCAACTTAATCAAATTAAACACTTTAATTTAATTAATAATCATTTGACTCAACTCACAAGTCAAAACACTTAATGTTTTAAGCTAGTTAAAATCAACTCAACCCTTAAAATAATTTTGAGCAATTGACAGTTATGTGACATCAATTAATTAACCCTTAATTAATTGATCTTAATTTAACTCTTAAATTAATTTTACAAATTTAACAATTAAATTGATCAAGCCAAAATGACTACAATTTTGCCTCTTCCAAAAATAGGTCATAAATTTTCAAACTCTTAGAAATTTCTCCTTCATTCAATAGACCATGTCATTGGCTTTTGTGTGTGATCCATTAGGTTTTACTATTCATTAGACATGGGTTCACAACTCTTTGTAACTTTTGGAATATCAAATATTCTCTCTAGTTTAAATTCCTTTAAATTTAGCGACTTAATTTAATTAATCTCATTAATTGAAGAGTAACCAATCTCCATGATCGATGTCCAATCTCAAGCCTATGGAGCCCAACTAATTGGCTAAAATGAATGCTCTTGAAGAACCATTCTAGCATTGTGCGTACCATGCAAATATGGTCTTTCTCTCTCATATTTCTCAAAAAGTTCTAAGGTAAGATATTTATCGGCTCCTTAATAACCTCAATACTATGTTTCTATTATTAATGTTCAATTTCATTGTGTAACCTCACCTTTGGAAACCTTCTTTTCCAAAATGTCATACCACATTACGTAAGAATTTCTTAGAATTGATCATTATAGAACACATAGGAGATGCACTCGCCCTTCACAAAAATGAAGAGTCATATTCCATCTTGGATCTCACAAAACTTCATGTCAAGTAGTTCATGCCTAATATCAACCTAAAAGGCTTGCTAGGTGGTTAAGAAAACGTTAAATCATAAGGACCAAGCACAAGATTACCATAGACCCTCAGGTCAGAGAGCTAATAATATGTACTAGTGTAAGTAGGAGAACTAACCATTTTTGACTTGCTACTATTGCTATTTAGTGGATTCTTCAGTGGGTCTTTAATGTATTGTTCTCTAACAAGCACCTACTAACATGTACATATACCTTATACAGTTGCTCATGGAGTAGAGCAATCTCCAACCCTTAGATTTATGGATTATTAGTGCAAATCTATCTAGATCTTAAATGCCCTATCTCATAAGATCTAATGACTTGGAAGATTTAAGATCACAATTGTGTGAGACTTATTCCATGATCACCACCCAGTGTATGACCAACTCCTATAGTCTTGTGTGATCTATGAGTTTTATCCAAATGCTAGTTAAGTAAATAAAGAGCATATGATAAAGATGGTCATATAAAGAATATCATTCAATTAGAATGTCTTATAATGAAACAGTTTACAAGGCCAATCTCATTGGCTTACAGGGCATTATTCCAACAATCTCCCTAACTCTTTCGAATGCCTTTAGTAGTTGTTTTCCCTTTGAAGAAGTACATTTCTTACTTTTACCTCTCTTTCTAGTAGCCCTATGGGCTATAAACTTGGAGGAGGAAACAAATGTCAAAGGTTTGCCTTTATCATGGTAGTCTCCTCCTAGATCTACACTTTGATCAATAAAACTCGATGAGGATGTGAGGATCAAATCTTCATGGAGATCATTGTCCATCACTATGTCTAAGTAAAATAGCTTCTCCAAGCCTAATCAACTTTAGACCGTAGTTGATGATACATAATTTCACATCTATCTTAGCTTGAAAGGTCTCCTTTGACAATATGAACTTCTCATGCCTCATTTGCTTTACAACTCTTTGTAAACTTTAACCAAGGTATAATTCTTATATCTTTGAGACTTTTAAAGTTTGTAGATGCTATCATGATACTAAGGGATAGGACGATTCTAAACCCATTTTGTGAACTTTTCACGTGTCAGTTTGTAAAAGCTATCATGAGACTAAGGGATAGAATAATTTTTGAGGTTAAGTCAATTATAAAAGTTTGGCCCAATTGGTTATTAGTTTTCAAAATAATGTTGAGTGGAATTTTAGCCACTTTTGAGATTTCACAAATCCTCAAAGGTGAAAAAGAGAATATGCATATAATTAAATTAGATATCAAAGTATGTTCATAGTCTTTCAAACATGTTTTTCTCCAATTATTTTTTCAAATCCTTCACCCCTAAGAAGAATTTGGGAAATCATATTTTCTAGTTAGAATCAAGACCCTTATGACTTGTTAATAGACCGCCGTGATAGAGTGCCACCATGAGTAATCAAAGGGTAAGCAACATTTGCTAATTGTATGTTATGTAACTCTTGATATATTTTGCCTCACTTTTCATATAAACCCACGTGACCATGTGCCATCTATAATACTAGGCATTGAGCCAAACCCACCAATCAAACTTTATCTCAAGAGGGCCTCACGATGTCCCCCATGACTGAGTGCTAATGCATGAGGGTTCCCAAGTTAAAAGTGCATTTTACGCTAAATGTATGCTCATAGCTTTTCCCCTATATGTGATCTTCGTGACTGAGTGCCATCACAAAAAATTAGTAGTATCATCATGGAAAACAATATAAGTAAAAGGCTTAGATTAATTAAAACTCTTTTAACTTGTATTCATTTTGACTTAATATTTGAAAATACTTAGACATTCTAAGTGGAGGGATTTTGCTTGCAAATATCTCATCATTTTTTATCTTTTTATTTAGGTTGTCTATATCCTAATCATGCATCTCATACATTAATAGGATATGAAAAGTGTAAATAAGTAAATGCACATAGCATGCTCCTAGGGTGGGATGCCCATAAGCCTAACAAAGTGATGCACTTAGAGTCGTAGATGTATCACTTTGGTTGATTTTAAGTGGGTTGATTAAACTAAACTATTACATAAGTACATCCTATACATTCATGGGTTTTCAAAAGGTCCATTCTTCCTTAGGACTCCTTGCTCCATGCAACATTTACATGAAATGGAAATCTTCACTCCTAGTAATTCTACTCTCATAATCTTTTCAGAATAGAACAAAAGGCATACAAACCCCATTTAATACAACCTATTTTAACAACTTTGAAACAAACAAAATCAATATTAAAGGTTCATGATCATCCCATTCATTCATCATTCATTCAATAATTAAATAAACAATAAATAAATCTAGAATTAACAATTAATTCCAATAATTAAATGCTTATCTCATAAACAAATAATTGGACAAGCATTACTCTTATGCCATAATTTGAAGATCAACTTTGACAAGTTTTAAGAGGTAAAAAAAATATCAAACATCATTTTGAGGACTTGCACAACACTTGTGCATCCATAACATATGATTTAACATCATTTTTAGCTACTTAAGGAACCCAAAAATTGGCCCAAGACCTACCTAACCCCCAACAGACCGCTACTAGCCAAACTAGGGTGTGCCACTTGGCAGCGGCTCTCCGCCACTTCCTTGGCAGCTTGCTCAAAGCTGGCCGGTAATCCCTATTTTGGAGTTAAAGGCTAGTCAAGTTGTTTTTTAGCTCAACTTTTGTACACCAAAAATTATAGAACACCTTTTAAATATTAAATCATACATTATGAATCAATTTCCAAATCTAAAACTCATTTCAAAACTGAAAATTAAAGTACTTAAATATGCTTCAAAAATTCAAGTCTAAGTGAGAATCAAGTTCTCCAAGAATGTCCAGCCAAACTCTAATCCAATTGGATCCAAAAATGATCAGGAATCTTTTGCTCAATCACAAACATAATATATTACCATATTACATTAATTAATGCCAAATCAACATTCAACATTAATCACTATAAATTAAAACATACTAACAATATGAATTAACACTTAAATCACATAATAGCATGCTTTTAAACCATCAATCAAGGAGCCACACACAAATCAACCAAATACTCCAATCTATTAGTTGAATCAAGAATTTGGTGATCAAGATTAATCCATCATATGAATTAATCAACTAAATAAAATCCAAATTTAAGCATGATTTATGCTCCGATACCACATAAAGGTTAGTAAGACACTAGGATGTGATATCAAAACTTCCAAACATGAAAGTAACTTGTGCCCACAAGCTAAACAAGAATCAAATCATGCCTAGGATTTAGATAAAAGATTACCTTGATTAGCAAATCCAAGGAGTAGCAAATGAACACTTCATTAGTTTCAAAATCTACCTACTAGTGGCATAACGAGAAGATTGCGACAATCACCCTATCAAATCACCTCCAAAAATTCTAAAAAACTATATGGAGCTTGAAAACACCTTGGTGAACTTTCAAAAAATTTTAGATCAATTGTCCATATGGAACTCCCTGTATAAAATCGCCAAGTCAGACCTTGTGCAAGTAGATCTCCAAAAACAAGCAAGTCACATGCCTTGCCTCTATTGTAAAGATCCACACACCAATAAGATCTTCTTAAATCTCTATTCCATGAGCTAGAGTAAGACTAGAGATTTGCTAAAGGTAGAGGCCAAATTTTGGTAGGAAAAAGAAAAATGAAGCTTAACTTTCAACATATGAAGGCTAGCTTGCAAGTAGTTGTGGAGGGAAAAGAAGAATCTAATTCTTCACTCCAATAAGCATATCTAGCCAAGCCCTCTCTCTATATCTATATATAGATGCTGAATAGTGTGATGCCAAGGTGGCATCACATATTCCATGAGGGGGTGGTTAAGTGGGGGTGCTTAGGTGGAACATTTTGAATCTAAATTTCATTTGCATCTTAATTACATTTGGAATCTCATTTCAAATTAATTAAGATGCCATCTCAAATCTCATTTGAGTCTTCCCTCTAAAATTCATTCTTCCTAATTAATAAAATTAATTAAAGTATTATTAGTGGTTAGACTTAATGCTTAATAGTATAGATGGCGCACAGTCATGTGGGTCTATACAAAAAATAAGGCAAAATACATCAAGAGTTGCATAAGATGTAATTAGCAAAAGTTGCTTACCCTTCAATTACTCATGGATGGCACTCGGTCACAAGGGTCCATTGGCAAGTCCTTGGGATATTGATTCTCACTAGAAAATTTGATTTCTTGACTTCTTCTTGAAGGAGAAGAATTTGATGAAATAATGGAAGGAAAACATGATTGAAAGACCATAAACATGTTTTTAATATCAAATTCAATCACATGCTTATATTCTCTTTTTCGTCTTTCATGATTTACGAAATCTCAAGAATGGCTAATAATTCCACTCAACATTATTTTGGAAACCAATAAAACAATTGAGCCAAACTTCCATGGTTGACTTAACCTAAAAAATTATTCTAAATTTCTACAATTGGATATATATCCTACATTATGGTATTCCTGATTTCTTTAGGAATAATATAGATTTAGTGGCATGTGAAAAGTTCACGAATTGGGCTTAGGATCATTCTATCCCTTAGTCTCATGATGTCATCTACAAACTTTAAAAGTATAAAAGACACATGAATGGTACCCTAGTTAAAATTTACAAAAGTTGTAATGCAAACAAGGTATGAGAAATTCGTGTTGTCAAAGGGGACTTTTCAAGTTAGGATGGATGGAAAGTCATGTGTTATTAACTACAATCTAAAGATGATTAGGCTTGGAGAAGTTTTTTCCTACTTGGACATAGTGATGGACAATGATCTCCATGAGGATCTGATCCTCCTATTCTTGTCAAGTTTTATTGATCAAAGCATTGAACTAGAAGGAAATTACCACAATAAGGGCAAACCATTGACACTTGTTTCCTCCTCTAAGTCTATGGGCCCAAGGGGTACTAGAAAGTGAGGTAAAAAGAAGAAAGGTTCTTCCTCTAAGGGAAAATAACTATTAAAGGCATCTGGAGGAGTTAAGAAGATTATAGAAGAAATAGTTGATATTATTTGTTTCTACTTGGGCAAAATAGGCCATTAGAAGTACTATTTCAAGGAATACCCTACAACCCTTAAGAAAGGTATGTACTTTATTAAAGTGCATTTTAGATTAAATTCTTCCTTGTGAATATCTGATATCGCATGTGGTTTTTTTCTTTGTAAGTTGCTATAAAGAATAGAAAGAATATTAGAACTGAGTAATGTGGATATGATCCACCACCTTGGCTAAGGAGTAAGAGTTGTGACCAAAGTTGAAAGCATATAATAAGTTAGACTTAGAGAAGTCCATATTTGTATTGGACTTTTGTTACAGTGTACCATATATTATTGAGAACATTATTCCAATTCTCATTTTGATAGTAAAAGATTTGATCCTTCTATATCAAATGGGAGATTGAAGGCATTAAATAATGAGTTCTTTAATCACTCATGGTACACTTAACAAAGGATTGTACATATTTGATTCTTAACCATCACTAATGCACTTTCAATTAAGTAAGCAAATTAGATATCTGATATAATACCATGATGTGGTATATAAGACTTAGGCATATCTCCAAAAATAGGATGAACAAGATGGAAGCTTTCAAAGCACTAAATGCTAGTGGCATTGAGGACCTTCCTACTTGTGATCCTGTTTGAAGGGAAAAATAACCAATGCTCTGTTTGTGGGACATATAAAGTGCTCCACAAATCCTTTAGATTTGATCTATGTGGATATTTGTGGACCACTAAGAGTTAGTGGGAGAGGAGGATATTCTTACTTCATCACCTTTATTGATGATTATAGTTGGTTCAGACATGTTTATCTTATGAAGTGGAAGTTTGAAGCCTTTGAAAAGTTTAAAGAGTATAAGAATAAAGTAGAAACGTAAAAGGGACTTAGTATTAAAACCCTTCAGTTGGATTGCGAAGAAAAATACTTAAGTACCATATTCTTAGATTATCTAAAAGAGAATGGGATTCTCTCTCAATAGACTCCATCTGGCACACCCCAACATCATGGAGTAGCTAAGAGGAGATACCGTATTTTGTTGGACATAGTAGGTTCCATAATAAGCTTCTTTGATGTGCTTGTATCCTTTTAAGGATATGCCGTAATGACGGAAACAAAGTTACTAAGAGTAGTATCTTCAAAGTCGATGCTAACAATACCATATGAGATATGACATGGTGAAGCACCCTCTCACCACTATCTAAGGGTTTGGGGATCTTCTGCCTATATGAGATAAACAGTGGGAGATAAGTTAGATTGTAGATCCATCTTGTGCAAGTTATGGGATACCCAAGAGAGTCTATGGGTTATTACTATTATGATCCCTCAAGATAAAATATGTTTGTTTCAATGAATGCCACTTTTTGGAAAAGGAATTTCTGTTGAATAAGAAGGGCATTATTGTTGAACTTGATGAAGTTCAAGATGATCAATAAATATCACAAGTGGTAGAAATAAATAAATATCAAAGAGCCTAGTACACAACTTTTGAGAAAGTAGGACTAGATCAAGAAGTAACCCAAAAAGTTCAGATTTCTTTATGAGATGGATCAATCAGACAGAGATCCGAAGACCTATGAAGAAGCTATGTTGGACATAGATTTGGTACATTGGCTTGAAGCCATGAGATCTGAAATGGACTTTATGTACTCAAACAAAGTATGAACTTTGATAAATTCACCAAAGAGAATAGTTCCTATTGGTTGCAAGTGGATCTATAAGCGAAAGCTTGGGATAGATAGAGAAGTGGTGACTTTTAATGCACGACTAGTAGCAAAAGGTTATACTCAAAGACCCAGTATCAATTTTGGGGAAACCTTTTCACTGGTCATTGTGCTTAAGTCCATTCAAATTCCATTTGCTATAGTTGCATATTATGACTATGCGATATGGCAAAAGGATGTAAAAATTGTTTTCCTCAATGATGATATTAAAGAAGGATTTATATGGAGCAACCACAAGATTTTACATCCAAATACAATGAGAAAAAAGTTTGCAGACTCTAGAGATCCATTTATGAACTTAAATAGGTATCCCAAACTTGGAACATATGTTTTGATTAAAAAGTTAAATTATTTCGCTTTGTCAAAAATGCGTATGAACTAAGTTTGTGCAAGAGGCTAGTAGGCGTAGTGTACAATTTATTGTGCTTTATGTCGATGGCATCTTTCTCATTGGGAATGAGGTGGGAATGTTAGAGTGCACTAAAGTATGGTTAACTATACAATTCTCTATGAAGGATTTGGGAGAAGCATCATATGTATTTGGAATACGTATCTATAGAGATAGATCAAAGAGGATGCTGGGGCTTTTCCAAACCCCATACATAGATAAAATACTAAAGAGTTTTATTATGAAAGAATCCAAGAGAGGATTCCTTCCCATAGGTCATGGCATTTGTCTCTCAAAGTCTATGGCCCCCAAGACTGAGGAAAAAAAACAAACAATGTCCCACATACCTTATGCCTGCGTTATTGAAAGCATAGCATATGCAATTCAATGTACTAGACTAGATGTGCCACACTCCCGAAGCATTACGAGTAGGTTCCAATGCAATCCCAGTGAGAGTCACTGGATAGCTATAAAAGCAATCCTTAAGTACTTAAGAAGAACTAAAAACTTATTTTTTGGTATATGGCAATAGAGAATTTAAACTCATAGAGTTTTTGGATATTAGTTTCCAATCTAATGTCAGATTGGCATAATATCTACTTTTGAATACATATTTTTCCTTTACGGCAGCATGCTATGTTAGAAGAGTTCCAACTAGACACTATGGCCTAGATAACCACTAAGGAGAAATACTTTGTGGTTTTGGAAACCATAAAGAAAAGTTTTTGGATAAAAACTTCATCCAAGAGTTAGATATAGTGTCTATCATGCATGTACCTATGATTGTCTTTGGAAGATAATATTATAGGACTTGAGCTAAGATCTCATCAATGATCCAGACACATTAAATGCATTATCATTTGACATATGATATCAATTGATAGAGGTGACAACTGAGTGGATAAAAGTTGCCTCAGAAGAGAATATAGCAGAACTACTAAATTAACCCTTAAAAGCTAAAGGTTTTTGGAGGACATCTTATGAAGATGGGTCTTAAGGCCATAGGGAATTGGCTTTAAGGTAAATGGGAGATTATTGGTATAGTACCCTGCAAGCCAATTGGATTGGCCTTGTAAACTATTTCATTATATGACAATCTTGATTGAATGATATTCTTTATATGGCCATCTTCACCATATGCTTTTTATTTACTTTACTAGCATTTGGATAAAACCCTTAGATCATATAAGACTATCGAACTTGGTCACACATTAGGTGGTGATCATGAAATAAGTTTCATACAATTGTGATCTTAAATCGTCCAAGTCATAGAATTTTATAAGATGGGGCATCTAAGATCTGAATAAACTTACACTAATAATGCATAAATCTAAAGGTTGGAGATTACTCCATTCCATGAGTGACTGTATAAAATATAGGTGTATGTTAATAGGTGCTTATTAGAGAACAAGGCACTAAAGACCCACTGGAGAATCCACTAGATAGCTGTAGTGGCAAGTCAATAGTGGCTATTTCTTTTGCTTATGCTAGTACATATTATTAGTCCACTGACTTGAGAGTCTATGGTAACCTTATGTCTAGTCCTTATACTTTGACTTTTCCTTGACCACCTAGCGAGTCATTTGGGTTGAGATTAGGTATGAGCTACTTGGCATAGAGGTTTGTGAGATCCAAGATGGAACCCATCTCTTCGTCCATATGAAGGGCAAGTGTACTTCTATGTGTTCTATAATAATCGATTCTAAAAAATCCCTGCACAAGGTGGTGTGACAAGCCCTTAGATCACATAAGACTATGGGACTTGATCACACACTGGGTGGTGATCATGGAATAAGTCTTACACAATTGTGATCTTAAATCTTTCAAGTCATATGATCTTACAAGACAGGACATCTAAGATTATGATAGACTTACACTAGATATACATAAATCCAAGCATTGTATATTGATCCATTCCATGAGCAATGCCACATGAGATATAGGTGCATGTCAGTGGGTGCTTATTAAAAAACAAGACACTGAAGTCTCGCCCTGAGAATCCACTAGATGTTGGAATAGTGCCCCATAAGCCAATTAGATTAGTCTTGTAAATTATTTCATTGTAAGATAATCTTAATTAACTGATATTTATTATATGGCCTTTTTCATCTTATGCTATTTGTTTTCTTCAATTATATTTGGATGAAGCCTTTAAATCATACTAGAATATGGGATTTAGTCACAGATTAGGTGGTGATCATGGAACAAGTCTTACATAATCGTGATATTAAATCTTTCAAGTCATAGGATCTTATAAGATAAGACATATGAGATTTAGATAGACTTGCACTAATAATGCATAAATCCAAGGGTTGGATGTTACTCCATTCCATAAGCAGTCCCATATGAGATATAGATATATTTTAGTGAATGCTTGTTAGAGAATAAGATACTAAAGACCTACCCAAAGAATCCACTAAATAGCTATAGTGGCAAGTTCTCCCGCTTATACTAGTGCATATTATTAGTCTTTTGACCTAAGGATCCATGGTAAACTTGTGTTTGTCATTTATACTTTGCTTCTTTCTTGGTCACTTAGCAAGCTACTCGAGTAGAGATTGGGCATGAGCTACTAGACATAGAGCTTTGTGAGATCTAAGATGGAATCCGATTCTTTGTCTTTATGAATAGTAAGTGCATCTCTTATGTGTTCTATACTGATCAATTCCAAGAAATCCTTGAGCAAAGTTATATGATAATTTGGAAAGGCATTTCTAAAGACAAGGCCACAAAGGCAATCAAACATTAAGAATAAAATCATAGCATAGAGGCTACTAGGGAGCTAACCAATATCTTACTCTGGGCCTCTTTCAATAGATAAGAGATGGAAGAACTGTATTTGCATAGTACGCGTAATGCTAGAATGGTTCTTCAAAAGCATTTATTTTAGCAAATTAGTTGGGCTCCATGGGTTTGATGTTGGACATCGACCATGGAGATTGGGTACTCTTCAATTAATGAGATTAATTGGATTGAGTTGCTTAGTTCAAAGGAGTTTAAGCTAATGTGACTATTGATATTCCAAAAGTCACAAAACGTCGTGAGCCCTTGTTTAATGAATAGTAGAACTTAATAGGTCACACATAAAATCCAATAGCATGACCTATTAAAAGAAGGAGAATTTTCTAAGAGTTAGAAAATCCATGACCAATTTTGGAGGAGGCAAAATTGTAGTCATTTCGGCTTGATCAATTTAAATGTTGAATTTGTTAATTTAATTTAAGAGTTAAAAATAAGATAAATTAAGAGTTAATTAATTGATGTCACATGACTATCAATTGGTCAAGTTAATTTAAGAGTTAAATTAATTTTGACTAGTTTAAAGAGTTAAGCACATTAACTTAAGAGTTAAGTCAAAGCATTATTAATTAAATTTAAGTGGTTAATTTAATTAAATTGGAGAGAAAAATTAAATTAAGGGTTCATTTAATATGGAATTGTAATTTAATTTGAAGACATTTTATTAGATGAAATGTAAACTTCAATTAATAACCTCACTAATCAGTAATGTTAGTGGCCACCTTGGCATGGATACTTGGCACCCTCTCCTTGAGGATGGTATGTGACCAAATACTACCCCACTCTTATATATAAATATAAGATGAGAGTGGGCAGCCACTTCGTTTATGCAAGCAAGGTGTGATTATTCTCCCAACAAACTTGAGTAGTGGGCATATAATTTGTTAGCATCCCCATTATTCTCTCCAACCTCCTTCATCTTCCACCACCATATTTCCAAACCTTCTCTCCTAAATTCTCTAAAAATATCTCTAGCTATATTATAGATAATAGGTCCTTGTCATGGCGTGTGGACTAATTCATTAGAGGCCAACTTTTTGGTTGCTAATGCTCTTGTTTAAGGCAATTTATGAAAGCCTATTAGGGTGAGTTCTAGGAGTCCTTTTGTGTTCTATTTTTTCTAATTTTTATTGTTGTATCCTTAAGTTGTAGTGACATTCTAGTAAAATTTTCAACTAAAAAGAAGGAGTCTAACTTAGGGAAATCCTGTGGTGAACTTGTTGCGTTAGTGAGAAGCTTCTTCAATGGTTGAAGAGAGTTTTCTCTTTCTCCTTGATTTTTTTTGTTTTTATCAAGGTATTTCCTGTCTCTAAATTTGAATTCTATATAGGTCTAGATCCTTATGGCTGTGTGTGGGTTAATTTATTCTATTTTCCTAAAAATATTTAAATCCTAGCACTACATATTCCTTCAAGTGGTATCAGAGCCAGGTTCATGTGTGGATTTGGATTTTGATTGGTTGATTGGTTATTGTGAAGAATTAATCAAAATCACATGTACTCATTCATATGATGGGTTGGAGTGTATGGATGATCTTGTTTGTGGCTCGTTGCTTTATAGATTAAATCATGCTATTATGTGCTTTAAATATTAAGTCATGTGATGAGTATGTTTTAATTCATTCTTGCTAATGTTGAATATTGGTTTGGCATTTGTGGGTGTTACATGTTGATATAGCATGATTTGAATGGCCTCAAGTTGTTTTGGTTATTTTTGGGTCCAATATGATTAGATATTTTTCAATAATATGATTCTTGCTTAAACTTGTTTTTCAAGCATCTTTGGGCACTTGATATTTTAGTTTTAAAAGGTGTTTTAATCTGAAATTTTCATCCATGATGTGTGTTTTAATGTTTAGAAATTGTTCTAAAATTTTTGATGCACAAAAGTTGAGCCAAAAATGGCTTGACTCGGCCGTGACCCCAAAATAGAGGAGCTGTCAGCACTTGGAAGCCCACAGCTAGGCCGTGACTGAGAACTATTGCCCAACAGTGTGCAAGCCTTGGCCAGTAGCCCCTACTTAGGTTTGGGATAGGTTTTGAGCCTTTTCTTTAGTTCCTTTAGTGACCAAACTTGTTTTGAAACACACATATTGATTGCACAAATGTTGTATAAGGCCACAAAATTGTGTTGGACACTTTTGGTTGCCTTTAAAACTTGTTAAAGTTGATCAATAATTGTGGCAAAAATATGATGCATATGTGTTATATTTGTTTTTGCTTGACCAATTATTTGTTAATTTGATTAGCATTTAACTAATGGAATTGAATGTTAATTCTTGACTTAGTGTTGAATGGGGATGATCATGAGCTTTTAATATTAATTTTATTTGTTTCAAGTCAATGAAATAGGTTGTAATTAGTGGGGCTTACATGACTCTTTGTTCCATATTGTAAAAGTTATGAGAGTAGAATCACTATGAGTGAATTTATTTCTCTTGTAAAAGTTTCAATGAGTAAAGAAGATCCATGGAGGCTTGAAAACCCATGAATATATGAGATACACTCATGTAATAGCTAAGTTAACCAACCTACTTAAAATCAACCAAATAGTTCACCTATAGCTCTAAGTGCATCACTTGCTTAGACACATGATCATCCCACCCTAGGAGCATGCTAAATGCATTTACTTATTTATGCTTTTCATATCCTATTGATGTGTGGGATGCATGATTAGGATATAGAGAACTTAAATAAGAAGATAAAATGATGAGATCTTTGCAAGCAAAAACCCTCCACTTATAATGTCTAAGTTCTTTCAAATACTAAGTCACAATCGATAAAAATTAAAAAAGGTTTAATTAATCATGCCTTCAACCCATAGTATATGCGATGATGATACTATTGATTTTTTGTCATGGTGCTCGATCACTAGGGATGTCATGAGGCCATCTTGAATCAAAGGTAGATTGGTAGATTGGACTTAACACTTAGGAGTATAGATGGCACATGGTAATGTTGGTCTTATTGGAATAGTACCTTACAAGCCAATGAGATTGGCCTTGTAAACTATTTCATTATAAGAAAATCTTGATTAAATGATATTCTTTGTATTGGCCATCTTCATCATATGCACTTTATTTACTTCACCAGCATTTGGATGAAACCTTTAAATCACATAAGACTATGAGACTTGGTCACACACTAAGTGGTGCTCATGAAATAAGTCTCACACGATCGTGATTTTATATCTTCCAAGTCATAGGATCTTTGAGATAGGGCATCTAAGATCTAGATAAACTTGTACTGACGATGCATAAATCCAAGGGTTAGAGATTGCTCCACTCTATGAGAAAATGTATGAGATACGAGTGCATGTAAGTATGTGCTTGTTTGAGAACATGGCACTAAAGACCCACCAAAAAATCTATTAGATAGTCATAATGGCAAGTCAATAGTTGCTATTTCTCCTATTTATGCTTGTACATATTATTAGTCCTCTAACCTGAGGGTCTACGGTAACCTTGTGTTCGGTCCTCATACTTTAATTTTCCTTGACCACTTAGTGGGTCTTTTGGGTTGAGATTGCATATGAGCTACTTGGCATGGAGGTTTGTGAGATCCGAGATGGAATTTGACTCCTCATCTTTGTGAAAGGCAAGTGTATCTCCTATATGTTCTATAATGATGAACTAAGAAATCCTTGCGCAAGGTGGTGTGACAATTTGGAAAAGGAGTTTTCCAAAGGTAAGGTTACACAATGAAATTGAACATTAAGAATAGAAACATAGTATCAATGCTATTTAGGAGCCAACAAATATCTTGGCCTAAACCTCTTTTAGGAGATAGGGACACGTAATGCTAGAATGGTTCTTCAAAAGAATTTATTTTGGCCAATTAGTTGGGCTTCATGGGCTTGAGGTTAGGTATCGATCATGGAGATTGGGTACTCTTCAATTAATGAGATTAATTGAATTGAGTCGCTTAGTATAAAGGAGTTTAAACTAAAGTGAATATTTGATATTTTAAAAGTCACAAGGAGTTGTAAGCCCACATCCAATGAATGGTAAAACTTAATGGGTCACACATAAAAGCTAATGAAATGGTCTATTGAAGGAAGGAGAATTTCCCAAGAGTTAGAAAATTCATGACCATTTTTGGAGAGAGAATTTTTAGGCAATCAATTTAAGTTGTTAAATTGGTCAAATTAATTTAAGAGTTAAATTAAGATCAATTAATTAAAAGTTAATTAATTGATGTCACATGACTATCAATTGGTCAAAATTAATTTAAGGGTTGAGTTAATTTTGACTAGCTTAAAATGTTAAGCACTTTGACTTAAGAGTTAAGTCAAACGATTATTAATTAAATTAAAATATTTAATTTAGTTAAGTTGAAGAGATAGTTTTTGGGTGATTTGTTAAATGAAGAGTTCATTTAATAAGAATAAGAATTAGAATTTAATTGTAAGACATTTCATTAGATGAAATTGGTGCTTCAATTAAATTCACTAATCACAAATTTAGTGGCCACCTAAGCAAGGGACACTTGGCATCACCTCCTTTAAGGAGGTGTGTGACCACTCCTATATATAGATATAGATAGTGGATGGATATATGAAGTGTGAGGTGAGCATTTGTTGTGTAATATTCTCCCAACAATATTTTATAGTGGGAATCTAAGTTGTTAGTCTCTCACACACTCTCTTTCTCCTTTCTCCTTCCACCACAATATTCACAGCCTTCCTCCCGTCATTATCTATAGATATTCCAGCATTTCTGTAGAGAATAGACCATTAATTTGGTGTGTTGACATTTTCATTATACGTAATCTAATTTGGTTGCTTTTTGCTCTTGACTAGAGTTGTTTCTGGCAACCAATTTTTTCCCCTGGTTGGAGTGCCTCTAGAGTTTTGATCGACCTGAAATTTGGACTTTATAATCTTCAAAGGGTATAGAACCTTTACTTACAATTTCAGCCCAAACAGAGAATTCTATCCAAGGGAAATATTGTGGTGATCCTGCTGCGCCGGTGAAGAGCCCATTTAACGGTAGAGAAAAGTTTAACTCTTGATCTTCGAATTTTCTACTTTCACCCAGGTATGTTTCCTTTCCAAATCTGAATCCTATGCATGTATAGATCTTTATGGTGTTGTGTGGACTAGTTCATTCTTTTTATTTTGAAAATATTTGGATACTAGTATCACACAAACCTTCAGGTCTATATGAAATTTGAGGCAAAATATATTAAGAGTTGCATGAAATGCAATTAACAAAAGTTGCTTCCCCTTTGATTGCTTGTGGATGGCACTCGGTCATGGGGGTCCACTTGCATGTCCTTGGGATCTTAATTCTCACCAGGAAATATGATTTTTCGAATTCTCATTAGGGGGTTTTGATAAAATAATGAGAGAAAAACATGATTGAAAGCCTATAAACATGTTTCCAATGCCAATTTCATTCACATGATTATATTCTCTTTTTCTCCTTTGAAGATTTTTGAAATCTCAAGAATGGTTAATAATTCCACTCAATGTTATTTTGGAAACCAATAAACCAACCAAGCCAAACTTCCATAATTGACTTAACCTCAAAAATTTTTCTAAATTCCAAAAAGTGGATATATGTTCTATATCAATGTGCTCCTAATCCCATGGGGGTTATAGTGGATCTAGAGACATGTGAAAAGTTCACATATTGGGTTTAGGATTGTTTAATCCCTTAGTCTCATGATAGCATCTACAAACTTTAAAAGTTTCAAAGACACATGAATAGTACCTTGATTGTTTACAAGAGTTGTAAGGCAAACAAGGTATGAAAGTTCATGTTATCAAAAAATATTTTTCATGTTTTGATGGATGTGAAGTCATGTGTCATCAACTGCGGTCAAAATATGATAAGCTTGGAGAACCTTTTCAACTTGGATATAGTGATGGACAATGATCTCTATGAGAATTTGTTCCTCACATCATCACCGAGTTTCATCGATCAAAGTGTTGATCCAAAAAGAGATTATCATGATAAGGGCATACCATTAATACTTGTTTCCTCCTTCAAATCTAGGGTCTTAAGGGTGTTAAAAAGAGAGGTAAAAGGAAGAAAAGTTCTTCCTCCAAGGGAAAAAAACCATTAAAGGGATTGAGAGGAAGATTATAAAGGAAATAATTGATATTCTTGTTTCTACTTTGGTGTGATAGGCTACTAGAAGTGATATTGCAAGAAAAACCTTGCAACCCTTAAGAAGGGCATGTACTTTATTGAAGTACATTTAGGATAAATTCTTCCGCATGGATATATGATATCTTATGTGGTTCTTTTCTTTGTAAGTTGTTACAAAGAATAGAAATAACAATAATACTAAGTGATGAGGATATGATCCACCACCTTGGAAAAAGAGCAAAAGCTGCGTCCAAAGCCAAAGGCACATTATAAGTTAAACTTAGGAAATTCCATACTTGTATTGGACCTTTTTAAGGTAAGAGTAACACTATGATCCAATAATTAAAACTTCAAAAGTTAAAATTAACTAGGCTACTCAAGCAACCTAGAGACCTAAACATGCTATAGATTTGGATTTGGAAGGAGGAATGCCTTTTGTAGCTCAAGAACAAGGAAGAAAATGTGAATACTTTAGAATTCTAGAAACTACTAGGTGCTAGCACAACAAAGAGAGAGAGAACCTATTTCCCTAGTTAGGTTGCTCTAAAAATCATGAAAATAAACTTGGAACACATCCACATAATAAGGAAGAAACTTCAAAAAACATAGAGAAAAAAAGCTTCTAGATCTCTCCCAGACAAATCGCCAAATTGGAGCTCTGTACAAGTAGATCTCCAAAACTAGCAAATCAAATGCATTACCTCTATTGTTATGATCCATACAACAATTGAATCTTCCAATTTCTCCTCACTATAAGTTGGAATAAGAGAGGGGAATGATGATGGAGTAGACTAATTTTTAGGTAGGGAAGAAGAATAAATGCAAAGCTTCAACGTATGATCTAATACATGGAGGGAGAGGAAGGGAGGGAGGGGGAGAGAGAGAGAGAGAGAGAGAGAGAGAGAAAGAGAGAGAGAGATTTTGTAGGGAACAATGCAAAGAACCTTATTCTTCACAAATGGTGTGAATTATTGAATTCCCTCACCTCTATATGTATATATAGAGGGAGGATGGTGTGATGCCAAGTTGGCATCGCACCTTTCCTAAGGGTTGCAAAAAATATTTGATGTATATTCCTATTGCAATATGCTAAATGGTCTAAAAATTTTGAAAAATGGAATACAGAGATGCATATTAAATGAACGTGCCCCTAATAATTGCGTCGCTGTGCCTGGGCTATGAGGGCTCTCAACCACTTTGATATCTATCTAATGTGATGCATGGAATTTATGACAAAGATGAAGGGGCAGCCATTTGCTTGCCAAGGTGGCAAGTTTGAATTTCAAATTATATTTAAATTTCATATGTATTTCAATTTAATTTGGAATTTAATTTTAAATTAATTAAAATGCCAAGTCAAATGAACTCTTCATTTGAATTTTCCCTCCAAAAATTTATTCTTCTCATTAGTCAAATTAAATACTTTAATTTAATTAATTAACTTTTGACTTAACTCTTAAATCAACAAGCTTAACTCTTAAGATTAATTTTGTTAACTTAACTCTTTAAGTTAACTTGACCAATTGAGAATCATTTGGCACCAAATAATTAACTCCTTAAATTAATTGATTAATTTAACACTTAAATATATCAAGCCAAAATTGATCTTCAAATTGATCACCTAAAAATTGGTCCACTAAGAGAGAATATTCTAACACTTAGAAAAATTCCTCCGTCAATTAGAAAGCTAATTAGATTTTGTGTGTGACCCAATAGTTTTACCATTCATTCGACATGAGCTTAAAACTCCTTGTAACTTTTAAATATCTTATATTTGTTTTATTTTAAGGCACTTTTAAACTAATCGACTTGATTCAATTAATCTAATTAATTGAGGACTACCTAATCTTCATGGTCGATGTCCAACCTCAAGCCCATAGAGCCCAACTAATTAGCCGAAATGAATGCTCTTGGAGAACCATTATAGCTCTACACATACGATACAAATGTGGTTCTTCCACCTTCTATGTTCCAAAGAAGGTCTAGGACAAGATATTTATCATCTCTTTAATAACCTCGATACTATATCTCTATTCTCAATGTTCAATTCCATTATGCGACCTCATCTTTGAAAAACTTCTTTCCCCAATTGTTACACCGCTTTGCACAAGGATTTCTTGGAATTGATCATTATAGAATATATAAGAGATGCACTCGCCCTTCACAAAGAGGAAGAGTCAGATTCCATCTCGAATCTCATAAACATTTATGCTAAGTAGCACATACCCAATCTAAACCTGGATGACCCGCGAGGTGACCAAGAAAAAGTCAAAGTATGAGGATCAGATACAAGGTTACTATGGATCCTCAAGTTAGAGGACTAATAATATACACTAGCATAAGTGAAAGAATTAACCACTACCAACATACTACTATAGCTGTCTAGTGGATTCTTTGAGTAGGTCATTAGTGCCTTATTCCCTAATGAACACCCATCAACATGCTTTGTATCTCATACAGTGGCTCATAGAATGGAGTGATATCTAACTCTTAGATTTATGTATCATTAGTTCAAGTCTATCCAGATTTTAGATGCTTTATCTCATAAGAACTTATGATTTGGAATATTTAAGATCATGATCGTGTAAAACTTATTCTATGGTTCTGAACCAAGTCCCGTAGTCATGATTGATCTAAGGGCTTTATCCAAATGCCAGTAAAGTAATATAAAGCATAAGGTAAAGATGACTATATATGAAATATCATTCAATCAAGATTATTTTACAAGAAAATAGCTTTACAAGGCCAATCCTATTAACTTGCTAGGTACTATTCCAACACCTTTGTTATAATGTACCTTATATTGTTGAGAACATTATTTCAATTCTCATTTTGGATAGCAAAGAATTTGATCCTTTTATATCAAATGGGAGATTGAAGATATTAAAAAATAGGCTCTTTAGTTGGTTATGGTACAATTAACAAAAGACTATAAATTTTTGGATTCTCAATGATCATTGATGCACTTTTAATAAAGTAAGAAAATCAAATATCTAAGAAGATACCATGTTATGACATGCAAGACTTAGGCATAACTCTAAAAATAGGATGAAGAAGATGAAAACTCTCAAAGCACTAAAACTTAATGGTATAGAAGACCTTCCTACCTGTGAATCTTATTTAAAGGGAAAAATGAGAAAAACTCCTTTTGTGGGACAATCAAAGTGTATCATAAGTCCTTTAGATTTGATCTATATAGATATTTGTGGCCCACTAAGAGTTAGTGTGAAAAGAGGCTATTCTTGCTTCATCACCTTTACCGATAACAATAGTTAATTCGAACATGTGTATCTTATGAAGTACAGGTCTGAAGTTTTTGAAAAGTTCAAAAATATAGGAATGAAGTACAAAAGCAACTAAGACTTAGTATTAAAGTTCTTTTATTGGATCGAGGGATGCAAAACTTAAGTATTAAATTCTTGGATTATCTAAAGAAAAATGGGATTCTCTCCCAATAGATTCCACCTAGCACACCCTAACATAATAGTTTAGCCAAGAGAAGAAATCGTACCTTGTTCGATATAGTACGTTCCATGATGAGCTTCTTCAATATGCTTATATCTTTTTAGGGATATACCTTATAGACAATAGCAAAGTTACCTAGTGTAGTACCTTCAAAGTTAGTACCAAAGACACCGCATAAGATGTGGTGTGGCAAAACACCTTTTTATAATTATCAAAAGGTTTGAGGGTGTCTTGCCTACATACGATGGATAGTGGGAGACAAGTTGGACAGTAGATTTACCTTGTACAAGTTTATGGGATACTCAAGAGAGTCTAAGGGTTATTATTTTAAGATCCCTTAGAACAAAGGGATTTTGTTTTTAGGAATGCTATGTTTTTGGAAAAAGAATTTTTATTAGATAAGAAAGGTGTTTTTGTTGAACTTGATAAAGTTCAAGATGATCATCAAAATCTATAAGCAGTAGAAATAAATGAATATCAAAGAGCTTTACACACAACCTCCAAGAAGGTTAAATCGAATCGAGAAGCAACTCAAAAAGTTTATATTCATTTATGAGATGGGCCAATTAGATATTGATCCGAAGACCTATAAGAAAGCTATATTGGACATAGAATTAGGATGTTGGCTTGAAGCCATGAGATCTAAAATAAACTCCACGCACTCCAACAAAATATGGACTTTGGTTGATCCACTAAAAGGAATAGTTGCAAGAACTTTAGTTGCAAGTGGATCTACAAGCAAAAGCTAGGAGTTAAAGGAAATGTGGTGACCTTTAAGGATCGACTAATGGCAAAAGGTTATACGCAAAGACTTGGTATTAATTTTGAGAACATCTTTTCACTGATCAAAATGTCTAAGTCCATTCGGATTCTATTTGCCATAGCCACATATTATGACTATGAGATAAGGTAAATGGATGTGAAAACTACTTTCCTCAATGAAAATATTGAAAAAGAAATTTATATGGAACAACTACAAGGTTTTACATCTATAGAAAGTAAGCAAAAGGTTTGCAAACTACGAGGATCTATTTATGTATGCAAATCCAGAGAGATATTTATGGACTTAAATTGTTTAGCTTTGTCAAAAATGTATATGAACCATGTGTGTGCATCAAGGCTAGTGGGAGTAGTGTATAGTTTACTATGCTTTATGTCGATGACATCCTTTTTATTAGGAATGAGATAGCAATGTTAGAGTATACTAAAGTATGGTTGTCTACTCAATTCTCTATGAAGGATTTGGGAGAAACATTTTACAAATTAGGAATATATATCTATAAAGATAGATCAAAGAGGATGCTGAGGCTTTTCTAAACCCCATATATTGACAAAATACTAAAGAGGTTTAGTATGGAAAAATCCAAGAGAGGGATCCTTCCCATGGGACATGACATTCATCTATCCAAGTATATAGGGTCTAAGACTAAAGATGAGAGGTAAAAGATGTCCCAATACCTTATGCATCTGCTACATTAAGCATAATGTATGCTATTCAATGTACAAGATTAGATGTAGCACACGTTCTAAATGTTACAAGTCATTCTCAATCCAATCTCGATGACAATCAGTTGATCGCCATAAAAGCAATCCTTAAGTACTTGACAAGGACTAAGGACTTATTTCTAGTATACAATAATGGAGAATTGAAACTCAAGGAATATTTGGATTCTAGTTTCAATGTGACATAGATGACCTAAAAACTACTTCTAGATTTATATTTTGCCTTAATGGCAGTGTAATGAGTTAGAAGAGTTCTAATAAGGCACCATGGCCGAGATAACTACTGAGGTGAAATACTTTGTGATGGAAACCACAAAAAAAAGGTGTTTGGATTAAAACTTCATTTAATAGTTGAATGTAGTGCCTAGCATGCATGAGCCTATGGTTATCTTTGAAAAATAATTTAGGACTTGAGCCAAGATCTCATTAGTGATCCAAACATAGCAAATGTGTGATCATTTCATATATGATATCAATTGATAGAGGCAACAACTGAGTGAATAAAGTTACCTCAAAAGATAATATAGCAAATCCACTAGCTAAAAACTTATCGCAAAAGGTCTTTGAAGGACATCTTGAGAAGATAGGTCTCAAGGCCATGGGACATTAGCTTTAGGTCAAGTGGTAGATTATTAGAATAGTGCCCCACAATCTAATTAGACTGGCCTTGTAAACTATTTTATTGTAAGACAATCTTGATTGAATGATATTCATTATAAGGCCATCTTAATCTTATGCTTTTTATTTTCTTCACCTACATTTGGATGAAGCCCTTAGATCACACAAGATTCTGAGACTTGGTTATGTACCGAGGGGTGATCATAGAATAAGTCTTATATGGTCGTAATCTTAAATTTTCTAAGTCATAAGATTTTATGAGGTACGGCATCGAAGATCCAAATAGACTTGCATAAACGATGCTTAAATCCAAAGGTTGGATATTGCTCCATTTTATGAGCAATCCCATGTGAGATATGGATGCATGTTATAGGTGTTTGTTAAAAAACAATGTATTGAAGACAGTCTGGAGATTCCATTGAATAGTCGTAGTGATAAGTTCTACTGCTTACGCTAGTGTATATTATTAGTCCTTTGACTTGAGGATCGATGGTAGCTGGCCACTCAAGTAGAGATTAGGCATGAGCTATTGGACATGGAGGTTTGTGAGATCTAAGATAGAGTCCTACCCCTGGTCTATGTAAAGGGTGAGTGCATCTCCTATGTGTTCTATAATGAATGATTCCAAGAAATCTTTGTGCAAGGTGATGTGACAATTTGGCAAAGTATTTCCAAAGATGAGGTCATGAAAGGAATCGAACATTAAGAATAGAAGCATAGAATCATGGCTATTAAGGAGTTGACCAATATCATGCCCTAAGCCTTTTTTGGGAGATAAGAAATAGAAAAATTGTATTTACATGGTATGCGTAATGCAAGAATAGTTCTTCAAGAGCATTCATGTTGGACAATTACTTGGGCACCATGGGCTTGAGGTTGGACATCGACCATGGAGATTAGGTAGTCTTCAATTAATGAGATTAATTAAATTGAGTCATTTAGTTTAAAGAAGTTTAAACTAATGTGAATATTGGATATTCCAAAAGTCACAAAAAGTTATAAGCCCATGTCCAATGAATGGTAGAACCTAATGGGTCACACACAAAAGCTAATAGTGACCTATTGAAAGAAGGAGAATTTTCTAAGAGTTCAAAAATTCATGATCGATTTTGGATGAGAAGAAATTATAGTCATTTTAGCTTGATCAATTTAAATATTAAATTGGTCAAATTAACTTAAGAGTTAAATTAAGATCAATTGATTAAGAATTATTTAATTAATGTCACATGACTATCAATTGGTCAAGTTAATTTAAGAGTTAAATTAACTTTGACTACCTTAAAGAGTTAAGTACTTTGATTTAAGAGTTAAATCAAAACATTATTCATTAAATTAAAGTGTTTGATTTAATTAATTTGGAGAGTTAATTTTGGAGAGAATAATTAAATGAAGGGTTCATTTCATATGGAATTGGAATTTAATTGGACGACATTTCATAAGATGAATTGTAAGCTTCAATTAATATTCTTATTCATTAATCACTAAATGTTTGTGGCCACCTTAGCATGGACACTTAGCATCCTCTCCTTGAGGATGTTGCGTGACCACACACCATCCCACTCCTATATATAGATATAGGATGATAGTAGGTTGCCACTTGGTGTATGCAAGTAAGGTGTGATTATTCTCTCAACAAACTTGAGTAGTGGGCATCTAATTTATTAGCATCCACATTATTCTCTCCAACCTTCTTCATCTTCCACCTCCATATTTTCAAGCCTTGTCTCCTAATTCTTTGCAAATTTCTCCATGTATATTGTAAAGAATAGGTCCTTGTTATGATGTGTGGATGATGTCATTAGAGGCCAACTGTTTGGTTGCTATTGCTTTTGTTTGAGGTAGTTTCTAATAGCTTGTTGTGGCAAGTTCTGGGAGGTGCTTTTGTTTCCTGAATTTTAGAGTGTTGTATGCTTAAGGATGGTGACATTTCAGTAAAAAGTTTAGCCAAAAAGGAGGAGTCTAACTTGGGGAAATCCGGTGGTGAACCGACTGCACTAGTGAGAAGCTTCAACAGTTGAAGAGAAGAGTTTTCTCTTGCTCCTTGATTTTTCAATTTTCATCAAGGTTTTTCTCTTCTCTAAATCTGAATCTAATGCATGTCTAGATCATTGTGTTTAGACTAGTTTATTCAAATTTTTTTGAAAATATTTGGATCCAAGCACCACAAATTTCTTCACTAGATAATAGTAGCGACAAGTCTGTAGTAGCAAGTTCTATGCTTGCACTAGTCCATATAATTAGTCCTTTGATTTGAGGATCTATAGTAACTTTATGTTTGGTCTTCATGCTTTGACTTCTCTTTCATCACCTAGCAGGCTATTCGACTGGTGATTGGGCATGAGCTACGGGAGATGGAGGTTTGTGAGATTTAAGATGAAATCTAACTCCTCATCTTTGTGAAGGATGAGTGCATCTCCTATGTATATTCTTTAATGATTAATCCTAAAGAGTCCTTGCACAAGGTAGTATGATAATTTGGAAAAGGATTTTTTCAACGATGAGGTCATAAACCGGAATCGAACACTAGGAATAGAAACATATTATCAAGCCTATTAAGGAGCCAACAAATATCTTGTCCTATGTCTCTTTTAGGAGATAGGAAACAGAAGGACTATATTTGCATGGTATGCATAAAAATAAATAGTTCTCCAAAAGCATTCATTTCGGCCAATTAGTTAGGCTCCATGTGCTTAAGGTTGGACATCGACCATAGAAATTAGATACTCTTTAATTAATAAGATTAAGTGAATCGAGTCTATTAGTTTAAAGGAGTTTAAACTTCTTTAAACTAAAGTGAATATTTGATATTCTAAAGTCACAAGAGTTGTGAGCCCATATCCAATGAATGGTGAAACCTAAAGGTCACACACATAAGCCAATTGCATTTCCTGCATAATGAAGGAATTTTCCAATAGTTAGAAAATTATTCCTTGCAGCCTGATTTTGAGGTTGGAGAAAATTGGGGTCATTTTGGCTTGACCAATTTAATTGTTAAGTTGATCAACTAATTTAAGGAGTTAGATTAGATAAATAATTAAGGAGTTAATTATTTGGTGCCACATGATCATCAATTGGTCAAGTTAGCTTAAAGAGTTAATTTGGCTATGACAAGCTTAAAAAGTTAAGCTAATTAACTTAAGAGTTAAATCAAAGGTCAATTAATTAAATTAAAGTGTGTAATTTAATTAATGAGAGGAATATATTTTGGAGGGAGAATTCAAATGAAAGGTTCATTTGAAGTGGTAGTTTAATTAATTTAAAATGAGATTCCAAATAAAATTGAAATGCACACAAAATTCAAATTCACATTTGAATTGCAACTTGCCAACATGCAAGGAAAGTTGGTAGTTCCCCTTGAGGAAGGTGTCATGCCAAGTTGGCATCACACCATCCTCACTCTATATAGGGAGAGAGGGGCATCCACTCATGCTCCATGTGAAGAATTAGATTTTCTCACATTTTCCCTCCAAAACTCAAGTGTTGCCTCATGTGTTGAAGCTTCACTTTCTCTCTTCTTCTCCTACCTCAAATCAAGCCTTCATCTATGAAAATCTCATTTTTTTTCCAGCTTACATTAATAATATTAAGGTCTAGCATTGGGGTGTGGATCATAACATTAGAGGCAAGGCAGCTGGACTGCAACCCTTCTGAGATCCATTGTCAAGGCAGCGACTTTGGAAAATTTTTCCAAGAGCTTCCCTTTGGATTTTTGATTCATATTTTTTAAATCCACTTCATAATATATTTTATAATGTTTTGTGAAATTTTCAGAATTTTTGGAGTTTGGATTGGGAAAAAGTTGCATCCAAACCGTGCTGCTGCTGTGAGATCTAGTTTCCAGAAGTTAACTTGCAGCAACCTTTTGAGGTCTTTCCGAGTTCTAATTGAGCTTATTTTTGGAATGAGGATACATCAAGGAGTTGCTGATATTTTGGTACAAGTTTCACTAAAATATAAGTTCCCTTGCCTGGTCAAAAGTTGATCGTATTCTACTGTGGCATTGGAAGACAGATTCAAGGAGTGGAAATCTTCTTCCACATTCCTTTGATTTTATGAAAATCAAGGTATTCTTATAACCAAATCTAAATCAATGGAATTTTTAGATCCTTGATGACATGTGTAGCCTAGTTATTTTCAGTTTTTAAAGTTTTGATTATTGGATCCTAGTGCGATATGTGCTTTCAAGTAGTATCAGAACCTAATTCGTGCTATGATTTGGATTTTTGATTAATTGATTTATGTGAAAAATTGATCAAAATCACCAAATTCTCAGTTCATATGATGGATTGGAGTGTTTGGTTGATGTTGTGTATGGCTTCTTGATTGATTAGTATGTTTTAAGTGTTAATTCATATGATTAATATGTTTTAATTCATAGCTTCTAATGTTGAATGTTGATTTGCTATTAGCTGATGTTATATATTGATATAGCACATTAAATTCGACCTTAAGATGTTTTGGTCATTTTTGGTTCAAATTGAATTGGATTTTATTGGAGATTTTTCGAAGAATGTGATTCTCAGTTTAACTTGATTTGTGAAGTATCACCACAACAAATTACACTTTTAATAACAAATAATTTTGTTACTATAATACTGAAATTCATTACAAAAAATATTGATAACGAGTGTTTCGTTATTGAAGTTTAGTTCCCTAAGCTCCATTGCAAAAAGTCATAGTAATGAAATTTACGGTTTGTTATGAATGATGAATTTATGGCGACAAAATGTATCGTTATCAAAAATATGATATTAGTACCAAAAAAGTGTATTAGTTATGATTGATTTTTATAACGTAACAAATTATTTAATTACTAAAATATTGGTAATTTGTTGCATTTTATTTTTTCACTACCAATGCATAATATAATGATATTATTTATTTAATTAAGTATAGTTACTAATTATTTATGTAACAAAATATTTTGTTGCAAATAGTCAAATAATAATTTAATTCAAAAAAAATATTTTCATACTAATGGAATAAATAACTAAGAATTTCATTACGAAATGTGTGCGTGGGCTTATGTTTGGGCTGCTGTATAGAACCCACTATACATATGGATGGGCCATTTGACACCGAGCCTTCACATGTTAGGCCATTGAACTTTGGGCTTGCCCCACGCTAGTGCCCACCCGCAAAGCCCCCCAGCCTAGCATCTTCCCATTGGCCTACCCACAAACTGGTAGCAGGGCCCAATGCCCACCAGCCCAAGCCTGCTCGCAAGCTACCAGCCCACTAATGCCAAATGTCCACCCAAATGCTTGCCTAAAAGCTATCAGTTAGCCCACCAGCTCCCATCGGCCTAACCGCAAGCTATCAATCGGTCAACTAGAGCCCAACACCCACCGACCCACCTATAAGCTAGCAGCGAGGCCTAGTGCCCACTAGCCTAGGCCCACTTGCAAGCTGATAGCCCACTAATGCCAAGAACCTACTAGCTTACCTACAAGCTGCCAGCCAGTTGGCCCACAAGCACTTAACGACCTACCCCCAAGACCGACCTAGTAGGGTCTACCACCCATTAGCTTAGGCCCAACAACACTTCCCAGCCCATTAGCTAGCCGCAAGCTAGCCTACCCACAAATAGAGCTATACATTCAGTTTTGACCAACTGAACAAAATGGTTTGGTCAGTTAATCGAAAAAATAAATTTTTTCAAATGCAAAACCAAAACCAAACCGAATGATTCGGTTTGATTTTTAACCGAACAAAATCGATTCAATTTTTATTAAAATTGAAACTGAACCGACCACAATTGGTTCGGTTTGGTTTCAATTTTAATCAAAATCGAATCAGTCTCATTTAGTCAAATTGGTTTGGTTTTGGTTAACCGAAACTGAATCGGCATTATTTTCTATTTTTTTAGTTGAAACTAAATTGGTATTATTTTCTATTTTTTAAATCACAAAATGTGACAAAAATTTTTTTGATGAAAAATATGTTTGATTTTAGCTTTAGGTAAAAAAGTTTGAATTGAATTACTTATTTTTATAATACTAAAAAGTTTATTTGATAGAAATAGAATTAAGTTTGAAATTTTGAATGTTTGATAATAAATGTTTATATTTTGGTGAAACTTTCAAATATGCAAATGCCAAATAATACCTTTAATGCCAAATTAAAGACTTCTATTTTAAATGTTGATCCAATTATGTTATTTCCACAAAATAGTATGAAATGTCGTCTCCAATAAAATATATTCTCTAGAAAAGTTTGGCTTCAATTTAAATTAGTGGTCTTGTACTATAGTATTTCTTTTGCTTTGTGTTTGAGTTTGACTAAGATTCATGCTTATGAATTATGGGTTGATTTCAGGCTTTTAGCAACCAATTCTTCTTTAATTTCTTCTATGAAATAGTTGTTATTTGATACCAAAGTAAAATAATATGTTTTCTTAAAGACTTCTACATCAAATGAACTTCCTAAGTAGGTACCTCATCTTCAAGACAATTAAAGCTCAAATTTCAATTAGGCATAAGGCAAGTGCTAAAATTGCATCACAATGATGAATGGTCACAATTCAGATCCACACAAAAATCAAAATGATCCAAATTTCAAATAGTAAATTGTTCAAACTTTAAATTTCATTCAATTCTATATAAATGATTTTCTTGAAAAGTTGAAAGTTGAAGGACTTCAAGCTTTCAATTCCACCAAATTCACCCTTGTCCTTCATTCCTATTTCCTATAAAAAAAACATAACAAGATAAGAAATAACATCATAAAAGATTTATTATACAAAGAAAAAATAAGGAATAATATGCATAAATAAGTGACTTATGTACCTAATGATAGCCATCCACCAAAACCGATTACCATAGAATCTGTAGCAATACTTGAAACCGCATCTAGAAATACAAATTGAACAACAAAAAACATAAAAACTAGTAAGTACGAAAAACATGGATATATTATCATAAAAATAATAATTTTTAAAACCATAATATATGAATTTAATGCATAGCTTCTTCAAGTCTTTCAATTTGAGCGTAATATTCCTCAATAGATTGCTTTGAAGGTCTATTGCAAATCCAATCTTGAGTACAAATGAGAACTTGAGTCATTCTTGGAGTTAAAGAGGCTCTAAATTTATCAATCACCTAACCTAAGATACTAAAGGTAGATTCAGAAGCAACAGTAGTAACAAGCATAGCAAACAAATCACGAGCCAACCTTACTAAGATGGGAAATTGGTGGGCATTCATCTTCCGCCATCCAAGAACATCGAAGTCGAGCACATCTTTCTCTTTTTGCTCACTCAAATATGTATCAAACTTTGATTGATTTTTAGAATCTCCCTTCTCATCTATACATAATTTACGGTACACCACCAATCTAAAAACCCTTGCCACCTTGTTTCTATCAACACTAGAATCAAGTAGACCACTATTACTTTGGGGAGACTATGACCCTATTTCTGAAGATGTTTTTGCAATACTATATATTCTTTTATACTCTTCAAAAATTTCTTGAAGAACTTTGCTAAGTCGATCACACATTTCCTTTCCCAATTGACCCTCATATATATAAGTAAGAGTGAAGAAAACTTATTTCAACTTATGTTGATGATCAAAAGCCATAGCAACAAACAACAACATGTTCATTTTCATAAGATCTCCCCAATACTTATCAAACTTTGCTTTCATTTTTTTTGCTACTTCTGACAACTCATAATCATCACTTGCCTCCCAATATTTTTTCAAAACAT
This sequence comes from Jacaranda copaia, assembly GCA_014898725.1. Lineage (NCBI taxonomy): Eukaryota > Viridiplantae > Streptophyta > Magnoliopsida > Lamiales > Bignoniaceae > Jacaranda > Jacaranda copaia. The sequence goes on along the minus strand of JACGDI010000472.1, from coordinate 1,423,852 downwards.
CAATATCATCCATAAAAAACATTAAAAGTCAAACTTTGAGCCAAAAATTCTTATAGTCATTTCATAAAAGTGTTTCAACACTTTCACCAATCTATCAATCATATACCAATCATCATTTATGGGAAGCCTTACCTTACCATAAGGTCTTTAAGGATTAAAGTCATCATGAAATTCCTTTTCACATATTTCATATCCATCAAACACACCTTGAAAAAGCAAAGTAGTCTGAAGCATAAAGTAAGAAAAATCCATCTAGTTGGACAATCAAGACTCAACTAATTCTTACTTTCTAATTTTTCCTCAGTAGCATAATCTTTGAATTTTTTCCACCTACTCGATGATTGTCTCAAATACCTCACCACAGTGCGAACATGCTCAAGTGACACATCAGCACTCATTAGTCCATCTTTCACAAGAAGATTAACTATATGAGCAATGCACCTCATATGCAAATATTTACCATCACAAGTTAACTTTTTCCATGCTAAAAATCTTTTTCTCAAGTATGATATCACAGTATCATTAGAAGAACCATTATCAACAGTAATGGTAAATATACTGTCTATTCCCTATTCAAGTAAGCATTTTTCAATTAAGACCAATATCTTCCCCTTTATGGCTAGAGCATGAAATAAAATTCAAAATCAACTTACGCAATTTCCAACTTTCATCAATAAAGTGAGTAGTCAAGCACAAATAATTGATTTTTTGATTAGAAGTCCATCTATCTTTTGTGAGAGACACCCTTGTTCCAAATTTTTGGAAGTACTCTTTTATATCCTTTTTCTCATTAAAATACAATTCCAAGCAATCTCTAGCAACTATAATTCTAGATGGCATAACAAATTGGGGAGATGAAATAGAAACATACTGTCTAAAGCCTTTACCCTCGACAAGGCATAACAAATTGGGGAGATGAAATAGAAACATACTGTCTAAAGCCTTCACCCTCGACAAACCTAAAAGGCAATTCATTCATAATGATCATTTTAGTAGGAGCCTCCCTAGTTGCTTCTTGATCAAATTTACTAGTGGCATTGGTGTGAGATTACATATCTCTCAAATCCACACTTTGAGTGAAACTATTGATGGTATAGTTATCACTCTATTTTTGGGGATATCCCTTACAAATTTCAAATGATTGTTCAAACCAAAAGTGCCATTTAAGGATCAGCAGCATAATCTTTCCCACAATACTTGCATTTATCCCTCCTTTTACCATTCTCATAAAAAATTATGGTAAAATGTTTCCATACCTCAAACCTTCTTTTTTTTTAATCTTCAGATGGCTCCTCTACTGAATTCTTTCTCTTTTTCTTTTTTTGAGATTTAGCAGGAGGCCTGTCATCTCCAACCCCAGAAGAATCACTTCTACTATTCTCATCTTGCTCCTTATTGACTAACTTCATCTCATCATTCTCTAGAATGGCATCCATGATGATGCTATAGTAATGTAGTTTGTAGAAAAAAAAAAGAATCAACATTTGAATTAATAAATCAAATAAACTAAAAATTTACTTTTAATTATCTAGCTAAACATAATTAATTAATACAATTCTCTTTATCCTTCAAAATAGTATATTTGATTGATTTGATCAACGCTTCAAAGATTAGTATATTCAGTCATTCTTGTGAACCAAGTTCTACAACTTGCAATACTATTAATCATTAAATGTTATTAAAGTTTCTTTATTATTTTGTGCAATTATAGAAACTACGAAATATGATTGGTTGTAGACATATTGTTAGCCAGCATGTATTAGCAGAATATCAATCATCTTAACAATATCATTCCATTTTCAGATATAAAGTTCAACAGAAGACAAAGTTAAGCAACCAGATATGACTGTGTTACCATACATACAAGAAAATTTAGCTCAAAGATGTTTCTTCCAATTACTATAATTCTAATCACAAGATGTTATATCATAGAAGTAAAAACATTTCAACCAAAAGGCACAAATATGCATATTAGCATCATCCTCAATTTCTAGAGCACAATATAGGAAAAATTGTACATTAATAGGCTACTCAGTAAGCAGAGCACTAGAGCACTGAACACATACAGGATAAAAGCAAGTATTTACCAAATGAATTAAGGGAAACAAGATCATTAGGTGTGTGTGAGGGCTGAGGGAGGGTAGTACTGGTACGGCTGTGTGCGTGACTCAAGTGCGGTGCGGTCGTGGCGTGCTCTCAGAACTGAAATCCGTGGTTGTGCCAAGTGAGGGCGATCGCATGGGCAGACGGGTTAGTAGTGCACTGTGCGGGTGTCTATGAGGACTGAGGGAGGGCCACACCGGTGTTGCGAGTTTCGATAGTGCAAATGTGCTAACGTGATTTGCTATCTGGTCTACTCTCAAAATCGAATACGGGTGGTTGCATGGTGATGCGGTCAACTGTACGGTGTGGTGTGGTGCGTGGGTCCAAGGTCCATAGGTATGGGAGTCTTAGGAGGGAAGTCAGACTGGAAATTGGAATTGAAAAGTCAAATGGGTCTTGAGAGTTAGGAATTAGGAATTTAAGACGAATTAGAAATTGGGAATTTGTTAATTTGGGACTTGGGAGAGACTTAAAATTATATTTTAAAATTTTAGATATATATATGAATATAATTACTATAATTATTAATTATAAACATAATTCATATATAAATTAAAAAATATAAACTAGAATTTCATATTTTATTAATGGCCTTAATTATTTATTTTTAAAAATAGTGATTAGTATAATTTTGTGAAGGAAAAATATTGAAATGTAATTGCTCAATGTTATATGCATACCACATATATAAAGATTAAAGTATCAATCTTATTTCGGCGTATTTTTCAATGTTCTTTCTAAATTGTCTTCATTATTATTTATTAATCTTTGTAACTATTAGAGTTTTTTTCTCTCTCTTCAATTTTTTTTTCATTTTTTTTATATTTTATTTATTTTAATTTTTTATTTGTCTTAAAATTTAAAACAAAATACATTCAAAATATTAAAAAATATAATAAATCTAAGAATTGTAATATGGATTGTGCTATTGTGGATTCATAGATTTAGTGAAAAATATAATAGTAACTTTAATTCAATCATCATTTTCAAAAGATAAATTTGGAATATTGATGAACTATCATCCAAATTATCTTTTTTAGTTGAATTCCCCCATTTATCCTTTGAACTACATTGTCATTTACTCATTTTTTGTTATTGAAATAATTCAAAGGACAAACTATCTAAAAGACCAAAAATAGCTTTCATTTTAAATACAAAATAGACTTTCTTTTTAGTTTTTATAATAGTAATATGCCATTGTGGATTCATAAATTTAGTGAAAATATAATTATAATCTTACTCAATCATCATTTCTAAAGATAAATTTAGAATATTGATTATTGATAAACTGTTAATCTGTTATCCAAATTATCTTTTTTATGTTGAATTCTCCCACTTATCCTTTGAACTGTGTTGTCATTTTTTATTATTGAAAAAATTAAAAGGACAAATTATGTAAAAGAACAAAAGTAACTTTCATTTTAAATACAAAACAATCTTTATTTTTATAATGGTAATATAGTATAGTAAACTTTTTATTGGCTATTGTCCATTGGCTAATAGATGCAATGTACTACTCAGCCCTGCTACTAATTTTCTCATTAATGCTGAATGACCCTATATAATTTATTAATTATATAACTATACGATTTGACTCAAACCATTTGAGTTCAGAGAAACTATCAATTTTTTTTTCTCATTGAGTTATTGTATCATAATTATTTATTTTTTATATATCATATATTATCTATGCTTTTTATAAAAATGTAGGAGTAGGACTTTTAACTACTATTTTGATATATTTTGTATCAAATGATAAAATTAATTTTATTTTAGAAAACAATTATAGTGAAGTTTTATTTTTTTCTTCGCTAATTTTACTTCTTTTTTTCTAAATTATTTCACTTTATTAAACATTTCTCCTCCTTTTATAGTTTTGTTTATCCCAAAAACTTAAAACTACATTTGAAAAATTATATTTATTTATCTCAAACCTAAAATATTTAATAAAAAAATAAAATTTAACAAAAACACTAGCACTTGCACTTGAATAATAATTTATATATGTATAAAAAAGTTGAACCGATTTCAGTTTTGTTTAACCGCACCGAAAATCAAATTGAAATTGGTTTTGGTTTTTCAAACCAAATTTTTTGGTTTTCAGTTCGGTTCAATTTTTTCAATTTTCGATTGGTTCAATCGATTTTGGGTTTTTCTGAACACCCTTACCCGCAAGTCTAACCCACCCACCCAGTGCCCCCCCTATCCGGCTCAATGCAAGCAAATTCCTCCCAAATTGCAGGTAGTAGGGCATGATCCCATGCAGCGCCCCCTAGAAGCAAGCATCTAACCATCTTGGTTTTATCCTCCAAAAGTTAGTATTTGCATCTACTCAATTACTTATTCATCTCTTTCATATAGAGTTCTCAAGCAATTTCACATGTTATCAAGCAAATATTAATTTATTTTTAAAAATAAAATAATAATTTTCATTTGAATAAATAAAATAAGAGTATCAAATAGTGAACTAAAATAAATAAACAGAATGTGTGGGATAATTATATAACATAGCTACATGAAGCAATGAAATTTCATTACATATATGTATATACAAATTGTTCGGTACAGGAGTAATATTTTTGTATTGTGAGTTTTGGGTAAAGAAAATACTATAATAATTTATTTCTTTAATCAAACTATATAATATTAACATATATAAGTAGAAATATAGACTAAGTGGGTGTATGGCTAAGTTTTTAATGAAATGATATTATAAGAATTTTTTAAACTTATAAAATATCAGACTTTATCTTTTAAAGTAAGCCTTGCAATATATGAATAAAACAAAAACTTAAAATTCATACGGTCTAAATTATTACAGGAGTATATTCAAATTTTAAAATAAGTTAATACTGCTTTACATTTTGTTGAACAACTTATAATATAAAATTTTTTATTTTAGAAATTTATAAAAGAATATTATAAAAAATAATTGGCATTATATATATATATATTAAAAAAATTGTGGACAAAATCCATTAGAGTAAAAAAACAAAGGACAATCTAATAAGCAAAAGTAACAATATTATTAATTGCGATAGTTTAGAAAAATCAATGTGAAGTTATTTATTCAAGGAAGGTTACTCTAACCACCACCGTTTATTAAGAATTCTACAACAGGTTTTCGAAACCGCCGCTAAATGGCTAATTTAGCAGCTGTTTGGATAAATCGCCGCTTAGGCATTGTCAAATTAATATTTTGTGGTGGTTGAGACAAGCCATTGCAAAATATATTGCGTGATTAACCTATTTTCTTGTGGTCTATACATATATACTATATATGTATATAAGTATGAATGAAACATTATGTTAAATATATTTATAATTATTAAATAATATTTAATTCAGAATGAATAAATAGAAAAAATAGATAAAAATAAAAATTATGTGAAATTTTATAGATAAATTTATATATATATATATATGTATAAAATGAGAATATATGAAATAATGAGAAATTTTGATTTTGATTATTTGAAAGGTTAACAACTTTTTTTGTTATTCACTACTTTTTTGTTATTTGCAAAATATAATATGAATATCCAATTTTATTTATACAAAAATTTGAGAATGAACACAATAATTTATTTTTTCTATATTTTATTTTACATTCTAAGTTCATCCTCATATTTTGTCACTAATTCACATTTTAAAATCAATTTTAAGATTATAATTATTTTATCAATTTACTATAGTTTTAACTTTATATGTTCAATGTCAAATTCTTTTCTTCACTTAATCATTCGATAACTAAGTTATGAGTCAAATCAAAAGGTTTCTAATATTGATTTTAACTTAACAATTATTTTACATATTTATTTTAATTTATTTTAATGTTTTTAGTCTTTTCTATCATAGTTTTGTCTTAATTTAATTGATTTTCAATCACAAATTAAAATAAATAAGATTGTTTTTAAATTCTTAGTCACCAATATATTATCTAATTCTTTATATTTTAAGTTTTAACATAATATATTTACCCATCATTTTTTAAATTTAAAGTAATTTTAAAGTATTATAATTTTAAATTTTTTTCTAATCAATCTTATATTCTATATTATTCTCATATATTTTATTTTTTAATGCAACTATATGTTGATTTTTGATTGCATAACATTTTCTTCTTTTTAATAAAGTATATAATAACATCCATGGACTTTTATGTTTGGAATGATTTTTCTTTTTCTTTTTAACTTCTCATTGAATAATCTTGAAATTTATTGATCATAACATCGTATATGAGATGCCATTATATACTTCATGCATTTAAATATTAAATTTTAAAATTTTAAATTTAATTTTACTTGATCAGTTTTTGAAGTAATATTTAATTTTTCTAATCACATCACCATTTTTGGTGATATTTTTATTTGTATGTTTTTATTTCTAATTGTATTTAAAGTTTAACAATTAAGTTAATATATATAGTAATTTTAGATCTTATTTTATTTTCAAATTATTTATTTTAGTTAGTAAATTTTTTTTATTTAATAAATACATTCAACTTAATCTAATTAAATTATTTTAGATATGATTAGTTTTTAAAGTTATTGAGATATAATTTATAAACAAAGTCATATTTAATTAAGAGGTGGAATTGTTTTTTATTTTTATTTTATAATTATTGAATATGTTTAATTAAATTTGATTAAATTACTATAGATAAGTTGATGATTTTAAATTTATATTTTTTTAATTCAACTTCAATTAAAAGATTATTTAATATTTACAAGAATGATTAATAAAGTTATTTAAATTTATTTTGAGTAATGTAAATAATATTGAAGTTAAACCCCCATGTTAAAGTTACAAATAAGTCTAGGGATATTTTGGTCTAAAAAAATAATCAAAGCAGCTTTTGAAAGATATCTTTGAGTTTTAATATAAAATTTCAACTAACATCTACAAATTTTTGTAAGGATGCTAACAATTTTTCAAATATTAATTAAATATATAGGGATAAAAAGTGATTTTATTAAACTTATAACTATATTACTAAGTTTATATTACAATGTTGTGAGTATCTCAAAATAATTTCAAAATTTCCAACTATATTAAAGTTATACAAGTTGATCAATTTCAAAACAACTTGCATAAATTAAGTGTAGAAAATTTTCAATAAATGCATGTTCAAATTGTCCACATTAATATATTATCAATATACAATATTTTAATTTTTAAAATGAAATTAATTACACTTAAAGACTAAAATTTTTAGAATTTATAAACAATTTTACTAAAATCTTTTTGTCCGAAAACAATGCCCTAATAAATAATAACAAAGAATAGAATTCAATTTTTAACTCCCATAATAATACGCCATAATTCATCTTACAATATAAGATAAAAAAATAATTTTTGCATATACTATTTATAAACAAAATGGAGCGAGAAGCAAAAATTTGGAGGGAATAAAAAAATAATAGGAGGATTTATTTTTGGAGAGAAACTTATTTTTTGAAGGAAATATCATATGTAGACCCATTAATTCTTAACAACAACTTGTTTGGGTCCATGAAAGTTAATAATCATTACATTTAATAATATACTTTAAGTTAATACTTTTTTTACACTATATTAGATCAAGAAAGTTATCTTCATTTTAGTGATTTACATAGTAGAATATCCACACAATTATCATATAGATATCTATAAGTTATAAAAATCTTTAACTAGCCAATACAACAATTAAAAAAAGAAATATAATCTTAACAAGCCTAACTTCAGGGACTGCTTTCTTTTTATTAAGTATTATGATAAACTAGATTTCTTTCTTTTCTTCTTCTATTAAGGTGTGTAACCTTTAACTGTTTATTTTAACTATAATAGAAAGTGATTTAATAATTTAAAAAATTGTACGTCAATTCATCTTGTAATTTAAGATAAAAGAAATTAAGTTTGCCACAAATTATTTATACAAAAATAAAAATAAAAAATGGAGGAGCTAAAATTTAGAGGAATAAAAAAAAATGAAGAGAATTCATTATTATTAGGGGAATCAAATTTTTGGAAGAAATCAAGTTAAATTATTATGTCAAACTAATAATAAAAATAATTCTTGACATTTTTAATGGGCCAAATTTTGGAGGGAATACAGAGTTGGAGGGAAACAAAACTGCATTGCCATCCAAATTTATTAAATAAATTTGTACATAGATATAAAATAAGAATATATGAAATAATGAGAAATGAGACATAATGATAAATTTATATATGTATAAAATGAGAAATATATGATAAATCTTCTTTAAAGTTTATTGAAATATATATATGTATATATATACTATATATGTATATAAGTATGAGCAATGAAAAATAATGATAAATTTGTATATGTATAAAATGAGAAATATATGATGAATATTCTTTAAATTTTATTGAAATTTATATATGCACATATATACTATATATGTATATAAATATGAATAAATTATTATATTAATTATTTTTATAAATATTAAATATTATTTGATTCTAAATGAACAAATAGAAAAAAATAGATAAAATAAAAGTAATTTAAATTTTATTGATAAATTAATATATATGTATATTATATATCTGAATAAGTATAAATAGAATAGCTAAAAATTTGTTTTGGAGAGTTTTGGTATTTTTGCAGTTAAAAATTACTAAATAACTAGATATTCACCGATAGAAAAATTAAATTAAATAAAAAAGTAAAAAAATAAGTCATATAAAATATAAGTATAACAATTAAAAATAAATACATAAAAAAGGAAAATATAAAAATAAAACTATATATGTACATATAGGCAAAATCGTAATTTTCGTTCTATAATTTTACCCCATTTGGTTTTTAATCTTATAAATTGCATAATTGCAATTTTAGACCTGTAAGTATCAAAAAATTATCATTTTTAGTTCTTTTTTCACTGGAACCGACAAAAGTCATAGGAAAACCTAACGTGGCACATCAAACACGTGCCCATTTGAAATTTGTGCTATGTTGGCAGCTGAAGTGACTTGATTAATTAAAAAAATAACAAAAATGCCAAATAGATATACAATAAAATATATATGATATTTATATTTATGATATTTTTCATATATCATGTATATGATATATATTTATATGTATACATATATTTAAATATATATTTATCTAAATATATGTATTTATATATACATACATAGACATATATATTATATATATGCCCCCGTCCCCTCCCCCAAAGCCCGCACCGCTAGGCAGCCCACTAAGCTACCATGGCTATGAGCCAGGCAGCGAGCTAGCCAGCCATGGGCCAAATATGGCCAAGTGGCCATGGAGGCTGGCCGAGGTAGGGGGATGTAATATTTTCCATTTTTTTTAATTTTAATTTTTAATTTATTTTTTAATTTAAATTTAATTTAAATTATTTTAACAAAGTGACTTTTATTTTTTAATTAGTAAATAATTATAAATTGTATATAAATATTTGTGTATATATGTGTATAAAATTGTGCCAACTAAGCAAGTTAAAAGAATATTATTAATATGATAGATTAAATTTTTTTATTTTTAATCAGTAAATAAATATAAATTATATATAAATATATATGTATATTTTTAAATTCAAAGTTGTGCCAACCAAGCGAATTAAAAGAATATTGTTAATATCGTAAATTATGTCTTTTTATTTTTTAATTAGTAAATAAGTATAGATTATATATAAATATATGTGTATGTTTGTTTATATTTTGAAAGATATCTTTTTTACTGTAAAAGTCAAATCAATATTTTTTTGTTAGATTTTTTGGGTGAAAATAGAAGTGATTATAATAAACCATATATAATATATATAATATATTTATGTATATATTGAAAAATGGGGAAGTTTTGGGGATAATGATGATAGTAGAGAGTATTTTGGGAAAACAAATTTGTGTGATGGAGGAAAAATGATGATATGTAATATATAAATATATAAAATAGATTTGTCTATATATCTCTATATATATAAATTATATAATATATTTGGAATTACAAAAAAATAAAAGACATGTATGTTGCCAACTACGAAAGAAAAAGATAAAAAATGCCTACTAGGCAATTCAATGTGGCAAAAAACTCCAAGCTGCCACATGCTGAACGAGCCGCGTCTACTTTTCTAGCGACCTTGGCCATCTTTGGCGATAAAAGGACATAGAATGACAATATTTTAATACGTGTAGGATAGAACTACAATTATGCAACTTATAAGACCAAAATCCAAATGAGATAAAGTTGCAGAATGAAAATTACAATTTTTTCTGCACATATACATATTAATATATAGATATATATACACATATACGTACATATATAAAATGGACCCAGCACCCCACCAATGTGGCAATTGAACTTTCTATTGGGTTAGGTGTGGCTGGGTTGGGGAGGGGGGTGATTTGGGTTTTCTTAATATTTATACTTTGGTTTATTATAAAATTTGAATTTGTTAAACTGATTAATGGTTTAACACGTAGAAGTAAGCAGATCCAAATAAAGAATAATTTTGCCTTTTACTTTTTAGATATTTAATTTAATTTTTAATTTTTTTAACCATGTTGAAGGGTGATGTGGGCATATAGGGAGGTGCCAATTTTTGGAGGAAATTTTGAATTGAGATGGCATGTGATATTAATAACTAAAATATTTTTTACACTTTAAATTAAATAAATTTATGGAGGGAACAAAATTTTGATGGAAGAAACTTTGGAGCAAATTTGGAGGGAATATATTTTTAGAGGGAAACAAATTTTAGGTGGAATTTTTTTTAATTGTGATTTAAAATTAGTAAAAAAACGTATTTGTTACCATTTCAATATAACAAAATTTTGGAGGGAAAAAATTTTTAGAGGGTAAATTATTAACTATAATAACAAATATATTTGTTACTATAAAATTTAATTGTAACAAATTTGTTAACTTAACAAAAATGTAGAAACTTTTGTTACTAATTGAAAGCAAGATAGATACTAGGATCTATAATCAAAACTTCAAAACATAAAGTAATTAGTGCCTATAAGCAAAACAAGGATCAAATCATGCCTTAGATTTAGATTTGGATAGAGGAGTATCTTGATAAGCAAATTTGAGAAGAAACAAATGAACACTTCACTGATTCCAAAATTTGCCTACTCGTAGCATAGTGAAAGGATTGCAACGATTGCCCTACCAAATCACCTCCAAAATTTTTGGAACATTATTGGAGATAACCAACACCTTGAAGAAGCTCCAATCAAAAATTTAGTTCGATTGGCTATCTGGAACATCCTAGATAAAATCACAAAGTTAAACTTCACGCAGGTAGAACTCCAAAAACTGAGCAAGCCATGCGTCTTGCCTCTATTGTAAAAGTCCACACACCAATGAGATCTTCCTAAATCTCTAGTCTATGATTTGGAGTAGGACCAGATATTTTTTGATGGCAGAGGTTGAATTTGGGGTAGGAAGATGAAAAAAGAAGCTTAGCCTTCAACACATGAAATGCTAGCTTGCAAATATTTTGGAAGGAAATAAAGAATCTAATTCTTCACACCAAATGTGATATGCACAACCTCCTCTCTCTATATCAATATATAGAGGCTAAAAATGTGTGATGCCAACTTGAAATCACACAATGCATGAGGGGGGCTGGCCAAGTGGGGTTGCTTAGGTACCAAAATTTGAATCCAAATCTCATTTGAATTTTATTTGCAACTTAGTTACATTTGGAATCTCATTCCAAATTAATTTAGATGTCATCTCAAATCACATTTGTGTCTTCCCTTCAAAATTCATTCTTTCTTAATTAATCAAATTAAACCATTTAATTTAATTAATTTTCCATTGACTTAACTCTTTAAGTTAAACTTGACCAAACTCTTTAAGTCAAACTTGACCAATTGTTGGTCATGTTGGCACCAAATAATTAACACCTTAATTATTGGTCTAATTTAACTCTTAAATTAGTTTATTAATTTAACATTTACATCAATCAAGCCAAAATTGACCCTCAAAGTTGGACTCAGAAATCAGTCCACTAGGAGACACCATTTTCCAACACCTTAGAAAATTCTCTCAATTAATTAAGAAGCTAATTAGATTTTGTGTGTAATCCAATAGGTTCTACCATTCATTAGACATGGGCTCACAACTCCTTGTAACTTTTGAATATCTTATATTCATTTTAGTTTAAAACCCCTTTTAAACTAGTCGGCTCAATTTAATTAATCTCATTAATTGATGAGTACCCAATCTCTATGGTCGATGTCCAACTTCAAGATCATGGAGCCCAACAATTAGCAGAAATGAGTATTCTGGAGAACCATCATCACTCTATGCATGCCATGCAAATACAGTCCTTTTGTCTCTTATCTCCTAAAAAAGGCCTAGGGCAAGATATTTGTCGGCTCCCTAATAGCCTCGATACTATGTCTCTATTCTTAATGTTCGATCCCTATTATATGAATTCACCTTTGGAAAACTTCTTTTCCAAACACCTCTTTGTGCAATGATTTATGGGAACTGATCACCATAAAACACATAGGAGATGTACTCGCCCTTCACAATAACGAGGAGTTAGATTCTATCTTGGATTTCACAAACCTCAATGCCAAGTAGCTCATACCTAATCTCAACCTAAAAAACCCACCAGGTAGTTAAGGATGAGTCAAAGCATGATGACCGGACACAAGGGTACCATAGATCCTCAAGTTAAAGAACTAATAATATACATTAGCGTAAGCAGGAGAACTAGTCACTACGGCTATCTAGTGGATTCTTCGGTAGGTCTTCAGTACCTTATTCTCTAACAAGCACCTATTAACATGTGCCCGCATCTCATAAAGTTGCTCATGGAATGGAGCAATCTCCAACTCTTAGATTTATGCATTGTTAGTGTAAATCTATATGGATCTTAGATGCCCTCTCTCATAAGATCCTATGACTTAGAAGATTTAAGATCAGGACCATGTGAGAATTATTCCATGGTCACCAAACCTAGTCCTGCAGTCATAGATGGGCTTCATCCTAATGCTAATGAAGTGAAACAAAGCTTAAGATGAAGATGGCTATATAAAGAATATCATTCAATTAAGATTGTACCACGATTGAAATTGTTTACAAGGCCAATCCATTGGTTTGCAGGGCACTATTCCAACACAAATATGTCTTCCTAAAAGGTGGAAAACATTATTTGTGACAATACTTCAGTTTTTGTAACGAACTTTTCTTTAGTTACCAAAGAATAAAAATTTGGGCTAACAAATATTTATTAAAGGTAACAAATATTTTTCTTGGTTACCTAAGATGAGTGTTTTAGTAATAAAATTCTAGTCTCATTATGAAAAATCATGTTTTTGTAACGAATTTTTACTTTTTTATCAAATTGTTTGTTACAAAAAGTGCAATTTGTTGTACTATATGTTTGAGCACTTGAAATTATATTTTTAAAAGGTATTTTGAATCCCGAATTTCATTTTTAATGTGGGATTTGATGCTTAGAAAGTGTCGTAAAATTTTTGGTGTACAAAAATTGAGCTAAAAATGGCTTGACTTGGTCTTAGTCCCAAAACAAGGGTGCTGCTACACCATGGCAGCACACAAACAAGGCAGCGGGTGCACTTGCCACACATCCATGTGCACACCTAGGTAGCAATGGCTAGTTTTGGTTGGTAGGAGTTTTGAGTGCATTTTTGCATTCCATAATTGATCAAAAATGATTTCAATCATGCTAGATACGTGCACAAGTGTTGTGCAAGTTCTCAAAATTATGTTTGACATTTTTTTATTGCTTCTTAATCTTATTAAAGTTGATCTCCAATTTGTGTGAAAATGAGATGCATAATGGTTATGCTTATTTTTACTTGCGCAATTAATTATTTACGTGATAAGTATTTAATTATTGGAATTGAATGTCAATTCTTGATTTAGTTATTGTTCATTTAATTGTGGAATGAATGATGAATGAATGCGGATGATCATGAACCTTTTAATATTGATTTTATTTGTTTCAAATTGTTGTAATAAGTTGTATTAAATAAGGCTTACATGCCTCTTTATTCTACCTTGTAAAAGTTATGAGAGTAGATTACTAGGAGTGATGTTTTCTTTCTCATGTAAAAGTTGCAAGGAGCAAAGAACATCCATGGAGACTTGAAGACCTATATGAATCTATGGGTTACATTTATGTAATAGTTGGGTTTAATCAAGCTACTTAAAATCAACTAAGTGTTACACTTATAACTCTAAATGCATCACTTGGCTAGGCTCATGATTATCCCACCCTAGGTTATGCTTTCCATAGCCTATTGATATATGAGATGTATGTTTAGGATATAAAAAACCTAAATAAGAAGATAAATTGATGAGATCTTCACAAGTAATAAAAATCCCTCTACTTAGAATGTTTAAGTGCTTTCAAATATTAAGTCAAAATGGATATAAATTAAAAAGTATTTTAATCAATCCTTGCCTTCTAACAATAGTGTATGCCATGATGATGCTACTAATTTTGTGTCACAACACTCAGTTATGGAGGTCACACTTAGGAGGAAAGTTGTAAGCATACACTTAGTATGAGATGCATTTTTGAATTAAGAACCCTTACGCATTGGCACTCAGTCATGGGGGATGTCATAAGGCTGTTTTAAATCAAAGATTGATTGGTAGGTCTAACTTAACACCTACTAATATAGATGGCACATAGTCACATAGGTTTACATGAAAAGTTAGGTAAAATATATCAAGAGGGTGAAAGATTTGACTGGGAGGAAAATATATTTAAAAGACCATAAACTAGTTTTCAATATCAAGATTCAATCGCAAGCTTATGTTCTCCTTTTCACCTTTGAGGATTTGTGAAATCTTAAGAATGGTTAAAATTTCACTCAACGTCATTTTGGAAACCAATAAACCAACTGGGCCAAACTTCCATGATTACCTTATCCTCAAAATTGTTCTAGATTCTGAGAAATAGATATAAGTCCTATATCATAGTGTTCCTAATCCCTTGGGGATTATAGTAGAACAAGAGAAACGTGAAAAGTTTACAAATTAGATTAGGATAGTCCTATCTTTTAGTCTCATGATGGCATCTACTAACTTCAAAAGTCTAGTGGACACATGAATAGTACCTTGTCTAAAGTTTACAAGAGTTGTAAAGTAAACGAGGTATGAAAAGTTCATGTTATTAAAGGAGATTTTTCAAGCTAGGATGGATATGAAGTCATATGTCATCGACTGCAGTCTAAAGATGATTGGGCTTGAAGAAACTTTTCAACTTAGATGTAATGATGGACAATGATCTCTATGAGAATTTGATCTTGCTAAAGTAGAAATACCTTATAACCCTTGAAAAGGCATATAATATGTTAGACTTAGATAATTTCATGATTGTGTTAAACCTTTGTTATCATGTATCATATATTACTGAGAACATTATTTTAATTCCCATTTTAGATGGCAAATGATTTGATCCTTCCATATCGAATGAGAAATTGAAGGCATTAAAGAATAAGTTCTTTAGTAGCTTATGTTACACTTGACAAAGAATTTTACCTGTTGGATTCTCAATCATCACTAATGCACTTTTAACAAAATAAGAAAATTAGATATCCAATAAGATGCCATGTTATGACATGAAAGACTTCGACATATCTCTAAAAAAAGGATTATCAAGTTAAAAACTCTCAAAGCACTAATGTTAGTGGCATTGGGGACCTTTCTACTTGTGAATCTTGTTTGAAGGAAAAAATGACCAAGGCTCTTTTTGTGGGACAAATGGAGTGCACCACAAGTCCTTTGAATTTGATCCATGTGGAAGTGTATGACTACTAAGCGTTTGTGTGAAAGGCATTTACTGTTAAAGCTTTTCAATTGGATCAAATGGGAGGAGAATGCTAAAGTATTAGATTCTTGGATTATCTAAAAGAGAATGGAATTTTTTCTTAATGGACCCTACTTGGCACACCCTGATATAATGGAGTAGCCAAAAATGAAAACCATACCTAGTTGAACATGGTACATTCTATGATGAGCTTTTTCAATGTGCTTATACTTTTTGGGGGTACGCCTTAAATGTGGTAGTGAAGTTATGGAGTGTAGTTACTTCAAAATTGATGCCAAAACACGATATGAGATGTGGTATAGCAAAGTACCCTCTTATCATTATCTAATAGTTTAAGGTCTCCCACCTACGTGAGACGGTTAGTGGAAGACAAATTGGATAGTAGACCCACACTATGCAAGTTTGTGGGGGTACCAAGAGAGTCTTTGGGTTATTACTTCTATTAGATAGAAATGGTGATGTTCCAAGGATTGCCACCTTTTGGCAAAAAGAATTTCTATTAGATAGAAAAGGTGGTGTTGTTGAACTTAGTAAAGTTAAAGTTGATTATTAAAATCCCATAAGCAGTGAAAACAAGTACATATCAAAGAGCTTTACACACAACCTTTAAGAAGGTTGAACTAAATCAAGAAGAAACCCAAAACGTTCAGATTCCTTCATGAAATGGGCCAATTAGATAACGATACGAAGATCTATGAGAAAACTATGCTGGACATAGACTCAGGACATTAGCTTGAAGCCATAAAATTCAAAATGGACTCCATGTATTCCAACAAAGTATGGACTTTGGTAGATCCATTGAAGGGAATAGTTTCTATTGGTTGTAAGTGGAATTATAAGCAAAAGCTAGGAATCAATGGAGATATAATAACCTTTAAGGCACAACAAGTGGTAAAAGGTTACACTTAAAGATTCAATATTAATTTTGAGGACACCTTTGCACTAGTCATAGTGCGTAAGTCTATTTGGATTTTATTTTCCATAGTCGCATATTGTAACTATGAGATATGACAAATAGATGTGAAAATTGATTTCCTTAATGGAAGCATTAAAGAAAAAATTCATATGGAGCAACCACAAGGTTTTATATCCAAAGGGAGTGAGCGAAAGGTTTGCAAACTTGAGAGATCCATTTATGAACTTAAATTGGCATCTCAAACTTACAATATATATTTTTATAAGATGGTCAAATCATTTGGCTTTGTCAAAAATATGTATGAACCTTATGTGTACAAAAGGATAGTGGGAGTAATATAAAGTTTATTATACTTTATGTTGATAACATTTTTCTCATTGAGAATGAGGGAGAAATGTTAGAGTGTATTAAAGCATGGTTATCTACACAATTCTCCATGAAGAATTTGGGAGTAGCATCCTATGTATTAGGAATGTGTATCTATAGAGATAGATTAGAGAGGATGATGCTGGGGTCTTCCCAAACACCATTTAATGTACAAGACTAGATTTGGCACACACCTTAAGTGCTATGAGTCATTTCTAATCCAATCCTAATAATGTCACTAGATGGCCATTAAAATAATTCTTAAGTATTTGAGAAAGACTAAGGACTATTTTTTGGTATACAACAATAGAGAATTGAAACTTGTAGAGTTTTTAGATTCTAGTTTCCAATTCAATATAATAGCCTAAAACCTGCTTTTAAATTTGTATTTTTGCCTTAATGATGGTATAGTATGTTGAAAGAGTTCTAAACAAGACACCATGGCTGAGATTATCACTGAGGTGAAATAATTTGTGGTTTTGACTTCATCTAAAAGTTGGATGTAGTGCGTACCATGCATATGCATGCAGTTATCTTTAGAAGACATTTTAGGACTTCAGTTAAGATCTCATCAGTGATCCAAATATTTTAAATGCATTATCATTTGATATAAGATATCAATTGATAGAAGTAACAACTAAGTGGATACAATTGCCTGAAACGAGAATATAGCAGAACCACTATCTAAATTCCTAAATGCAAAAAGTTTTTAAGGGACATTTAGAGAAAATAGGTTTTAAGATTATGGGGGAATTAGCTTTCGGGCAAGTTGGAGATTGTTGGAACAGTACCCTGCAAGCTAATTAGATTAGCATTGTAAACTATTTCACATGTGATACAATCTTGACTGAATGATTTTTTATATATAGCTATCTTCATCTTATTCACATATTTACTTCACTAATATTTGACTGAAGCCCTTATATCATACAAGATCACATGACTTGATCACGCACTACATGGTGATTGTGAAATAAGTTATATATGGTCGTGATCTTAAAACTTTCAAGTCATAGGATCTTATGAGACAGGTTACTAAGATCTAGATAAACTTACACTAATGATGTATAAATCCAAGAGTTGGATATTACTCCATTCCATGAGCAATGCCATAAAGATATAGGTGCATGTTAGGATACAAGGTACTAAAAACCTGCCCGAAGAATCCACTAGATAGTTGTAGTGGTAAGTTAGCAGTCGCAAGTTCTCCAGCTTATGCCAGTGCATATAATTAGTTCTTGGACTTGAGGATCCATGGTAACCTTGTGTTTAGTCCTCATGCTTTGACTTTTCCTTGGTCACCTAGTTGGTTGTTCAAGTGGTGATTAGGCATAACCTATTGGACATGGAGGTTTGTGATATTCAAGATAGAATTTGACTCCTTGTCTTTGTGAAAGGTGAGTGCATCTTCTATGTACTTTATAATGATCAATTCTAAGGAGTCTTTGCACAAGAAAGTGTGACAATTTAGAGAAGGAGATTTTAAAAAATGAGGTCACAAATTGGAATTGAACATTTTGAATAGAAACATAGTATCGAGGCCATTAGAGAGCCGACAAATATATTGCATTAGGCCTTTTTTAGGAGATAGGAGGTACAAAGATCGTACTTGCATTTTATGTATAGAACTAGAATTGTTATCCAAAAGAATTCATTTCAGCTAACTAGTTGGGCTCTATGGGCTTGAGGTTGGACATCAACCATGGAGATTAGGTACTCTTCAATTAATAAGATTAATTGAATTGAGTCGATTAGTTTAAAGAAGTTTAAACTAAAGTGAATATTTGATATTCCAAAGTTACAAGAGTTGTGAGCCCATGTCCATTAAATGGTAGAGCCTAAGGGGTCACGTACAAAAGCTAATTGCATTTCCTACATGATGAAGAGATTTTCTAATTAGAAAATTACTCCTTGTGGACCAATTTTGAGGTTGGAGAATATAGAGGTCATTTTTGCCTTGATCAATTTAAATTTTAAGTTGATCAACTAATTTCAGGAGTTAAATTAGATCAATAATTAAGTAGTTAATTATTTGGTGTCACATGATCATCAATTGGTCAAATTAGCTTAAAGAGTTAACTATGACAAGCTTAAAGAGTTAAGCTAATTGACCTAAGAGTTAGTTAAAGGATAATTAATTAAATTAAAGGGTTTAATTTAATTAATGAGAGGAATGTATTTTTGAGGGAAAATTCAAATGAAAGGCTCATTTGATGTGGCATTTTAATTAATTTAAAATGAGATTTCAAATGAAATTGAAAGGCACACAAAATTCAAATTCACATTTGAATTGCAACTTGCCAACTTGCAAGGCAAGTTGGTGGTCCCCCTTGAGGAAGGTGTGATTCCTCCTTGACATCACATCATTCTCACTCTGTATATAGATATAGAGGGAGAAAGACGCAGCCACTCATGCTCCATGTGAATAATTAAATTCTCTCATATTTTCCCTTCAAAACTCAAGTGTTGCCTCATGTGTTGAAGCTTCCTTTTCTCTCTTCTTCTCCTACCTCAAATCAAGCCTTTATATCTGCAAATATCCTTCTTGTTTTCCACCTAACATTAAGGGGATTAGGATCTAGCATTGGTGTGATCATAACATTAGAGGCAAGACAATTGGATTGCTAGCTTTTGGAGATCAACTATCAAGGCAGCAATTTTGGTGAATTTTTCCAAGAGATTCCCTTTCTGTTTTTAAGCTGGATGTTTTACAGAAGCTTCAACAAATGGTTGATAATACACTATAAATCTTTTAGAATTTTTTTAGGAGTTTAGATTGGACAAAAGTTACATCAAAACTGAGTTGCCATTGTGAGATCTAGTTTCTAATTGTTACATTGCAGCAACCTTTGGTGGTTTTTTTGAGTTTTTATTGAGTAAATTTTAGAACTAAAGATCCATTAAGGAGTAGATGATCTTTTTTTACAAGTTTCACTTGAATTGGAGTTCATTTGCCTAGTCCAAAGTTGATCAGATTCTACTATAACATTTGAAGATAGATTCAAGGCGTTGAGATCTTCTTCCACATTCCTTTGATTTTATGAAAATCAAGATATTCTTTGAATCAAATCTAAATCAATGGCATGTTTAGATCTTTTGTGACATGCATAGCCTAGTTATTTTCAATTTTTAAAGTTTTTATTATTAGATTCTAGTGCTACATGTGCCTTCTGGATTTTGGAGAAGCATCCTGCATATTGGGAATACATATCTATAAAGATAGATTATGGTGGATGTTGAGGCTCTCCCGTACATCGTACATTGGCAAGAAACTAAAAGTGTTTAGTATGGAATATTCCAAAAGGGGATTCATCCTATTAGGACACGGTCTTCATTTTTCTAAGTTAATTTCCCCTAAGATTGACAACAAGAGACGTAGAATGTCCCACATACCTTATGCCCTGTATATTATATGCTATTCAATGTACAAGATGGGATATAGCACAAGCTCTAAGTGTTATGACTCATTTCCAATCCAATCCTAGTGAGTGTCACTAGATGGCTATTAAAATAATCTTTAAGTACTTGAGAAGCACTAAGGATTTGTTTTCGGTATATGGTAATGAAAAATTGAAACTCAAGGGGTTTTTTTATTCTGGTTTCTAATACAATGTAGATGACCTAAAATCTACTTTAGGATTTGTGTTTTGCCTCAATAGCGGCATGGTGAGTTGAAAGAGTTTCAAACAAGATACCACAGCCGAGACAACCATTGAACTGAAATACATTATAGTGTTGGAAACTGTAAAGGAAAGTGTTTGGATAAACATTTTATCCACGAGTTAGATATTGTGCCTAGCATGCATGAACCTACGATTATATTTAGAAGATAATTTAGGACTTGAGCTAAGATCTCATTAGTGATCCAAACACAGTAAATGCATTATCATTTGATATATGATATTAATTGATAGAGGTGACAACCGAGTGAATAAAGTTGCCTTAGAAGAGAATATAATAAAACCATTATCACAACCCTTAAATGCAAATAGTCTTTAAAGGACATCTTGAGAAACTGGGCCTCAAGGCTCTGGGAAATTAGCTTTAGGGCAAGTGGAAAATTATTAGAATAGTACTCTGCAAGTTAATTAGATTAGCTTTGTAAGATGTTTCCTTATAAAGCAATCTTGATTGAATAATATTATTTATATAGCTATCTTCATCTTATGCTCATTATTACTTCACTAGCATTTGGATGAAGCCTTTAGATCACACAAGACTATGGGACTTGGTCATGCACTGGGTGATGATCCTAGAATAAGTTTTACTTGATTATCATCTTAAATCTTTTAAGTAATTGGATTTTATGAGACAGGACATCTAAGATCCGAATAGATTTGCATTAATGATGCATAATTCCAATAGTTGGATATTACTTTATTCCATGAGGCCATATGAGATATGGGTGCATGTTAGTGGGTGCTTGTTAAAGAATAAGGCACTTAAGACCTACCCAAAGAATCCACTAGATAACGGTAGTAGCAAGTTCTCCATTTAGCACTAGTGCATATAATTAGTCTTTTGACCTGAAGATCGATGGGAACTTAATGTTTAGTCCTCATGCTTTGACTCCTCCTTGGTCACCTAACAGGCCGTTTGGGTGGTGATTGGGAATGAGCTACTAGACATGGAGGCTTGTGAGACTTAAGATAAAATCTGACTCTTATTATTTGTGAAAGGTAAGTGCATCTCCTATGTATATTCTATAATGATTGACTTATGATGAAATTTGACTCTTTGTCCTTATGAAGGGCAAGTGCATCTCCTATATATATATTCTATAATGATCGATTCCAAAGAGTCCTTACATGAGGCAATACAACAAATTGGAAAAGCTATTTTCCAAAGATGAGATCATAAACTGAAATAAAAAATTGGGAATAGAAAGATAGTATCAAGGCTATTAAGGAGCTGATAATATCTAGCCTTAGGCCTCTTTTGAGAGATAGAAGATGGAAGGACTGTATTTGCATGGTACGTGTGGAGCTATAATGATTCTCCAAAAGCATTTATTTCAACCAATTAGTTGGGCTCTATGGGCTTGAGAATGGACATCGTTCATGGAGATTGGATACTCTTCAATTAATGAGATTAATCGAATTAAGTCAATTAATTTAAAGAAGTTTAAACTATAGTGAATATTTGATATTCCAATATTATAAATAGTTGTGAGCCCATATCTAATGAATGGTAGAATAATTTGGAGGTTGACCGATTGACATAAAAGTTGTGTTTATATTGGCTTGATCAATTTAATTGTTAAATTTTCTAATTAATTTGAGTTAAATTAAGAACAATAATTAGTGATTTAATTATTTGGTGCCAAACATTATCAATTGGTCAAGTTAACTTAAAGGATTAAGTTAGCAATTGTTAGCTTAAAGAGTTAAGCTAATCAACTTAAATAGTTAAGTCAAGTTAATTAAATTGAAGGAGTTTAATTTAATAAATTTTGGAGGGAAAAATCATTAAATGTTCATTTGGTGTGGCATTAGAATTTATTTGGATGCCATTTCATAAGATGAAATGAAGATCCAAATGAAATTCAAATGCACACATATAATTCACATGTCATGCCAACTTGCAAGACAAGTGGGTAGCCTCTCCCTTGAGGAAGGTATAATGCCACCTTGGCATCACACTATCCCCCCTCTATATATAGATATAGAGAGGGACTGCCATATGAGATGTAAGATTAGATTCTCTCTAAATTTCCCTTAAATTTTCAAGTGTAGTATCATAAGTTGAAGCTTCACTTTGTTTTCTCCTACCTCCAAAATTCTAGCCTTTATCCTTGCATGTTCTTCTCATTTTTCTCGAACTGATAGTGAGATGGGTTGGTTTTGCATTGGTGTGTGGATCTTAACATTAGAGGCAATATGACTGGATTACTTTGCCTTTTTTGAGATCTAGTTTCTGGCCGTCTCTTTTGAGCAATTTTCGAAGACCTTTTTAAATTTTGATTGGAGTGAATTTTAGACTGACGATGCCACAAGGAGTGGGTGATCTTTTGGTGCAAGTTTAACTCAATTCAGAGTTGATTTTCCTGGCCAAATGTTGATTGAAATCTGCTACACTGGCTGTGTGACAGTTTCTAAATTGAATGAGAGTTCTTCATCTCCTTGGATTTTAGCAAATCCAGGTAATTTTCCCCCTAAATCTGAATCATTAGCATGTTTAGATCCTTGTTAGCTTGTGTAGCCTAGTTAATTTTACTTTTTGAAGTTTTGATTATTGAATCTTAGTGCTATATTAGCCTTCAATTACTAAGTGTTAAGTTGGACCTACCAATCAATCTTTGTTTCAAGACCACTCCATGTCATCCCATGTGTCGTGTGCCAATGCATGGGAAGAATCAAATCAGTGGTGCATCATATGTTAAGTATGTGATCACAGTTTTCTACCTTAAGTGTGACCCTCACCTCGAGTGCCATCACACAAAATATAGTAGCATCGATGCCATATACTATTAGTAGAAGGCATAGATTAACTAAAACTTTTTTTAATTTGTATCCATTGTGACTTTATATTTGAAAGCACTTAGACTCCTCTAAGTGGAAGGTTTTCTTTGCTTGCAAAGATTTCATCAATTTTATCTTCTTATTTATGTTTTTTATATCATAAGCATGCATCTCATATGTCAATATGATACGAAAAGCATAAATAAGTAAATGTGTCTAGCATGCTCCTAAGGTGGGATGACCATGAGCCTTAACCAAGTAGTGCACTTAGAGCTATAAGTGCATTACATAGTTGATTTTAAGTAGGTTGATTAAATCTAGCTATTATATAAATATATTCCCATACATTTATGGGTCTTCATGCCTCTAAATGGTCCTCTTGTCTGCTTGCAATATTTATATGAGAAAGAAATCCTTACTCCTAGTGATTCTACTCTTATAACATTTACAAGAGAGAAATTAAGAGGCATGCAAGCCCCAATTTAATACAACTCTTTTCAACAACTTGAAACAAATAAAATCAATATTAAAGGCTCATAATCATCCCCATTCATTCGTCATCCATTCAACAATTAAATGAATAGCAAATCAAGAATGGACATTTAATTCTTTAATTAAATACTTTTCTCATAAATAATTAATTAAGTAACAAAAATAAGCACAAGAATTATGTATCTCATTTTTGCACCAATATTGAAGATTAACTTTAACAAGATTTTAAAAGCAATCAAAAATGTCAAACATAGTTTTGAGAACTTGCACAACACTTGTTCATCTATGTAGCATGATTTAGATCAATTTTGGTCACAAAAATAACACAAAAAAATGGCCCAAAACTCATTCAAACCTAAACTAGACAATACTGCTCAGGCTGGGCATGCAGCAGTTGTCCTGTTTTGTGGACAGAGTTAAGGCAATTTTTGCCCAGTTTTTGTGCACTCAAAATTTTAAGACACTTCCTAAACACTAAATAACACATTATAGATAAATTTTCAAATTTAAAACACCTTTTAAAAATGGAAATTCAAGTGCTCAAATATGCTTCAAAAGTCAAGTTTAAGTGAGAATCACCAATCTCTAAAAATCTCCAATTAAGTCCAATCCAATTGGATCCAAAAATGATCAATACACCTTAAGGCCAATTCAACATGCTATATCAACTTATAACTTCACCCAATGCTAAATCAAAATTTAACATAATTATCCATGACTAAAAAATGTACTAACATATGAATTAACTCTTAAAACACATATTAGCATAATTCAATTCATCATCAAATGAGCCATAGGCAACATCTACCAAACACTCCAATACATGACTTGGATTAAGTATTTTGAGATTTAACTCAATTCACCACATGAATCAATCAAACAAAAATCCAAATTAAAGCATGAACCTAGCTCCGATACCATTTGAAGGAGAGTGTAACACAAGGATCCATTAAATAAAGCAAAAATAGCTAAAGAAATATTTGACTAAACTCCATCAAAGGATCAAATAATTCTGTAAAATGGATTTGGAAGAAGATAAATACCTTGATTGCTCAAAATCCAAGGTAGAAGTGAAGATAAGCTTCAACACTTCAAATCTGTCTCCAGTTGGCACAACACGAATCTAGCAACTTGTAGCCAATCAAACCACCTATGATTTGGCTGGAATTTGGATAGAACCTCTCCAAATATTTTAAGGATGTCCTGAAAAAGTTTCAAGACAATTATAAATTGGCAAGGGCCCTAAATCTGTCTCCAAACAATCTACCCTGTGGTGGATCTCCAAAGAGCAAAGCTATCCAAATCTCTAGTCTCTAATGAAATAATCCACACACCCAAGGCAAGTCCAAATCAATCTTTTAGAGAGCTGAACTTCAGAGGAAGAAGAAGTGATGAAGCTGAATTTAGGAGAGGATGAGAAGATGAATGTGTGAAACTTCAACACATGAGTGGATCACATTGTTGGACAAAAGAGACTCTAGAATGAATACTAAGCTATGTGGCTGGCCACCTATATTTATAGAGGATGGAGGGTGTGATGCAAGTTGGCATCACACCTCCCATGAGGTTTGGTGCCAACTAAGGAAGCAAGTAGCATGTGAAATGTGAATTTCACTTGTATTTGAATTTCATTTGGAATCTTCATTTCATTGCCTGAAATGCCATCCAAATTAATTATAAATGCACTGCAAATGAACTCCTTCATTTGAATTTCAGTCCAAAATTAATTCTTCACATTAATTAAATTAACTCCTTAATTTAATTAATTGATCTTGACTTAATTGCTTAAGTCAACTAACTTAACTCCTTAAGCTAGAAAGTGTTAACTTAACCCCTCAAGTTGACTAATTAATTATCATATGGCACTAAAATGACTTAATTGAACAATTTAAAAATAAAATCAACCAATCCAAAATGACCAAAAAACTAGCCAACCATTGTCCTCCACAAAATCTATCACTACGAATTTTTCTAACTCTTAAAAAATTCCTTTCATCCAATAGAACTTCCTTTAGGCTTATGTGTTTGACCCATTTGGTTCTACCATTCATTGAACATGGTTTTACAACTCTTGTGATAATTAGAATATTGAAATATTCACATTATATTAAACTTCTTTAAACTAAAAACGCAATTCAATTTATCTCTATTGATTAAAAAGTGCATAATCTCCACGATCGATGTCTAGCCTCATGAAGTCACGTATAGTGCAAGGATCCAATAGTTAAAACTTTAAAAACTAAAATTAACTAGGCTACACGTGATAAAAAGGACTAAACATACTATTGATTTGGATTTGGAAAGAACATTACCTTGAATTGCTTGAAATTCAAGGAGATGTTGAAGATGACTCCAACAGGTAGAAACTGTCACACAGTGGCAGCTCAATTTGGATGCAACTTTAGCCCGATCCAAACTCCTCCAAAAATTCCAAAACAATTACAGTATATTATCAAATCCTTGATGAATCTACTGTAAAACGTTTTGATGGAAAATCTACAGGGATGTGCCAAAACAAGAATCACCAAGAGGATAGCCCTGATAGTGGATCTCTAAAAGCAAGCAATCCAATTGTCTTGCCTCTAATTGTTATGATCCACACACCAAT
>JACGDI010000472.1:1372710-1396785 GCA_014898725.1 Jacaranda copaia | reverse complement strand
CTTCACAATGGATGCAAGTGGCTACCCCTCTCTACCTCGATATCTATATATAAAGTGAGAATATTGTGATGTCTAGGTAGAATCACACATTCGTCAAGGTGTTGCACCAACTTAGCCTTCCAAGTTGGCAAGTTGCACTTCAAATTTGAATTTGAATTTCGTGTGCATTTCAATTTCATTTGAAATCTAATTACAAATTAGTTAAAATGCCACACCAAATGAATCTTTCATTTGGATTTTCTCTTCAAAATAGATTATCCTCATTAATTAAATTAAATACTTTAATTTAATTAATTGACTATTGACTTAACTTTTGAGTCAATGAGCTTAACTCTTTAAGCTAGGCGGAGTTAACTTAACTCTTTAAGTTAACTTAACCAATTGATGATCATGTGGCACCAAATAATTAATTCCTTAATATTGATTTAATTTAAATCCTTAAATTAGTTGACTAATTTAACAATTAAATTAATCAAGTAAAAAATGATCTCTATTTCGCGAATGTCAAAATCGGTCCACTAGGAGTGATTTTCTAACTCTTAGAAACTTTGCCATGTAGGAAATCCAATTTACTTTTGTGTTTGACCTATTAGGTTCTACCATTCATTAGATATGAGCTTACACCTCTTTATGACTTTTGAATGTCGAATATTCATTTTAGTTTAAACTTCTTTAAGCTAATGGACTTAATTTAATTAATCTCTATTAATTGAAGAGTATCCAATCTCCATGGTCAATGTCCAAATTCAAGCCCTTGGAGCCCAACTAATTGGTCGAAAAGAATGCTTTTGGAGAACCATTCTAGCTCTACGCATACCAAGAAAATATGGTCCTTGTGTCTCTTATCTTCTAAAAGAGGCCTAGTGCAAGATATTTTTCGGCTCCCTAATAGCCTCAATGCTATGTTTCTATTCTCAATGTTTGATTCCACTTTATGACTTCATTTTTGGAAAACTCCTTTCTCAAATTGTCATACTACATTGTGGAAGAATTTCTTAGAATCGATCATTATAGAATACTTAGGAGATACATTCACCCTTCATAATGACATGGAGTTAAATTCTATCTTAGATCTCACAAACCTTCATATCTATTAACTTATGCCCAATCACCACCCGAACGGCCCACTAGGTAACCAAGGATGATTCAATGCATAAGTACTAAACAAAAAAGTGATCATGGATCCTCAGGTTAAATGACTAATTTCATGCACAAGCATAAGTTGGAGAACTTACCACTTTATCTATATGGTGGATTCTCTGGGTGGGCTTTCAATGCCTTGTTCTCTAACAAGGACCTACTAATATAAATCTATATCTCATATGGAATTGCTCATGAAATAGAGCAATATCCAACCCTTGGATTTAAGCATCATTAGTGCAAGTATATCTAGATCTTAATGAAGGTTTGTGTGGCACTAGGATCCAAATATTTTTAAAACAAAAACTAAATAAACTATCCTACACAACACTAAAAAGATCTAAACATGCATGAAATTCAGATTTAGAAGAGGAAAATACCTTGGTGATGCCAGAAAATGAAGAGCATGAGTAAAACTCTCTCCAACTGTAAAATAGGCTTTGCATAGGCATATCGGAATCACCACTGATTTTCGCTTAGATAGACTCCTCTATTTTAGTTGAAATTTTTCATGGAACTCCTCAAACCTTTGGAGATTCCACAACATAAAATTCAGCCCAACAAGAACACCAGAGGTACTCTCAGAACAAGTAAGAACTGACTGCTGGAAACTGCTCCAATCAAGAGCAAGAGCAACCAAAATAGATTTCTTCTAATGTAAAAGTCTACACACCAAATCTATGGCCTATTCTCTACAAAATGGTTGGAATATCTACCAATAATGAGGGAAGAAAAGATGGGAATATGGAGGTAAAGAGTGGAGGGAGTTAGAGAGAATATTGGGAGGCCAACAAAATTAGATTCGCACTACACAATATTGTTCGGAGAAAATCACACTAAGCATGCACACTTTATGCAGTATGGCTATGGCTAGACACTTTAATATATCTATATATAGAAGTGGTCACACACCATCCTCAAGGATGTGATGCCAAGTGTCCTTGCCAAGTTGGCCACTAATTTGCGATTAGTGAATAAGAATATTAATTGAAGCACATATTGCATCTTATGAAATGTCTTGTAATTAAATTCCAATTCATATTAAATGAACCATTCATTTAATTATTCTCTCCAAAATTAACTCTCCAACTTAATTAAATTAAATACTTTAATTTAATTAATAATAATTTGACTTAACTCTTAAGTCAAAGTGCTTAACTATTTAAGCTAGTCAAAATTAATTTAGCCCTTAAATTAATTTTGACCAATTCATAGTCATGTGAAATCAATTAATTAAATTTTAATTAATTGATCTTAATTTAACTCTTAAATTAATTTTACATTTAAATTGATCAAGCCAAAATGACTTTAATTTTGCCTCCTCCAAAAATCGGTCATAAATCTTCTAACTCTTAGAAAATTCTCCTTTCTTCAATAGACCATGATATTGGCTTTTGTGTGTGACTCATTAGATTCTACCATTCATTGGACATTTTCTCGCAACTCCTTATGACTTTTGGAATATCAAATATTCACATTAACTTAAACTCTTTTAAACTAAGCGACTCAATTCAATTAATCTCATTAACTGAACAGTACCTAAGTTTCATGGTTGATGTCCAACCTCAAGCCCATGGAGCCCAACTAATTGGCCAAAATAAATGCTTTTGAGGAATCATTCTAGCATTATGCGTACCATGCAAATACAATCCTTCCATCTTCTATCTCCCAAAAGAGGCCAAAAGTAAGATATTAGTTGGCTCCCTAATAGCCTGGATACTATATTTCTATTCTTAATGTTTGATTTTTTTTGTGACCTCATCTTTAAAAATGCCTTCCCAAATTATCTCATCACCTTGCACAAGGATTTTTGGGAACCGATCATTATAGAACATATAGGAGATGCACTCGTTCTTCACAAATATAAAGAGTTAGATTCTATCTTGAATCTCACAAACCTCAATGTCCAGCAGCTCATGCCTAATCTTTACTCGAATAGCCCACTAAGTGACCAAGAAAGAGTCAAAGTATAAGGGCTAAACACAAGGTTACCATGGACCCTTAGGTCAAAGGACTAATAATATGCACTAGTGTAAGCAGGAGAGCTTGCCACTATAGCTATCTAGTGGATTCTCTAGGTGCGTCTTCAGTACTTTGTTTTCTAACTAGCACCTACCAATGTGTATTCATATCTCACATGGGATTGCTCATGGAACGGGGCAATATCCAACCCTTGGATTTATGCATCGTTAGTGCAAGTCTATCTAAATCTTAAATATCTTATCTCATAAGATCCTATACCTTGAAAGATTTAAGATCATGACTATGTAAGACTTATTCTATGATTACCACCTAATGGGTGACCAAGTCCCATAGTCTTGTGAGATCTAGAGGCTTCATCTAAATGCAAGTGAAGTAAATAAAGAGCATAAGATGAAAATGGCCATATAATGAATATCATTCAATCAAGATTGTCCTATAAGGAAATGGTTTTCAAGGCCAATCTAATTGGATTGCAAAATACTATTCTAATTTCTCCTACTTACCCTATAGCCAATACCTCATAGCCACAAGACCCATTTTCTCAAGATATCCTTCAAATACCTTTTGCACTAGGGGTTTAGTTAGTAGATCTGTTATATTCTTTTCTAAAGAAACTCTTACCATTTGGATGTCACCTCTATTAATGATCTCATAGATCAAATGGTATTGCCTCAATATGTGCTTAGATCTCTAATGAAATCTTGGCTCTTTAGCTTGCGCTACTGCCTCATTGTTGTCACAAAAAATAACTACTAGCCTAGTGATGCTAGGCACTACATTCAACTCTTGAATAAAGTTTTTCATCAAAGTATATTCTTTTGTAACTTTTGAGGCCACAATATATTCTGCCTTAGTGGAAGAGTCAGCCATGGTATCTTGTTTGAAACTTTTCCAACTCATCATGCCACCATTGAGGTGAAATATGAATCTAGAAGTGGATTTTAAGTTATCTATATCAGATTGGAAACTAGAATCCAAAAATCTCTTGGGTTTCAATTCTCCATCGCCGTATACCAAAAGTAAGTCCTTAATCCTTTTCAAGTCACAATTTCTTCTTCAATGTCTCCATTAAGGAAATCAATATTAACATCTATTTGCCATATCATATAGTCACAATATGTAGCTATGGCAAGTAAAATCTGAATGGACTTAGGCATTGTGATTAGAGAAAAAGTTTTCTCAAAATCAATATCGAGTCTTTGAGTGTAATCTTTTTTCCACTAGTCACACCTCAAAGATAGTTACCTCTCTATCAACTTGTAGCTTTTTCTTATGACCTACTTTCAATCAATGAGAACTATTCTCTTTTGTGGATCTACCAAAGTCCATACTTTATTAGCATACATGGAGCCTATTTTAGATCTCATGACTTTAAGCAAATATCTTGAGTCTATGTTTAACATAGCTTTCTCATAGGTCTTCGGATCACTATCCAATTAGCCCATGTCATGAAAAAATCTGAACCTTTTGGGTTACTTCTTGATCCTATTCGACCTTCTTAGTAGTTGTGTGTGAGGCTTTGGTTGCTCATTTATTTGTATCGCTTGTGGAATTTGATAATCATATTGAACTTTATCAAGTTCAACAACAATGCCACTTCTATCTAATAGAATTCTAAAATTAGGCATTCCTCAAAATGAACACATTTTGTTTCAAGGTATCATAAAAGTAATAACCTAAAAACTCTCTTGGGTATCTTACAAACTTGCCCAAACTAGATCTACTATCCAACTTGTCTTCCACTATCCATCTCACATAGACGTAAGTCCTCTAAACCTTTAGATAATGATAAGAGGGTGCTTTACCATACCATAGCTTATGCGGCATCTTAGGTACCGACTTTGAGGGTACCATGTTTAATAGCCCTACCACTCTTTCTAAGGTATATCTCTTAAAGGATATAGGCACATCAAAAAAGCTCATCTTAGAATGTACCATGTTCAACAGGTATGATTTCTCCTCTCGACTACTCTATTATGTTGGGGTCTGCTAGGTGAAGCCCATTAAGAGAGAACGCGATTCTCCTTTAGATAATCTAAGAATTTAGTACTTAAGTATTCCCCCCCTCAATCTAATCAAAGAGCGTTAATACTAAGTCCCTTTTACTTTTCTACTTCATTTCTATACTCTTTGAACTTTTCAAAGGCTTTGCACTTGTACTTCATAAGATACATAAGCTCAAACTAACTATAATCATTGGTAAAAGTGATGAAGTAAGAATAGCCTCCTCTTACACTAACTTTTAGTGGGCCACAAACATCCATCTGGATTAAATCAAAAGGACTTATGGTACATTTTATTTGTCCCACAAAAGGAGCCTTGATCATTTTTTCCCTTCAGACAAGATTCACAAGTAGGAAGATCCTCAATGCCACTAACCTTTAGTGCTTTGAGAGCTTTTAACTTGTTCACCCCATTTTTAGAGATATGTCTAAGTCTTGCATGCCAAAAAATGGCATCTTCTTGGTTATCTAACTTTCTTTTACTTGATTGAATGTGCATTTGTGAAGGTTGAGAATCAAGTACAAACAATATGTTATTTAATGTACCTTGTGCAATTAAAGAACCATTCTTTAATGTTTTCAACATTCCATTCAATATAGAAAAATCATATCCTTCATTATCAAGACTAGGAATTGAAATAATGTTCTTAACAAGTTAAGGTATACAATAACAAGGATCTAATGCAATGCAAGTATTCCCCAAGTCTGACCTGATTATGTCTTGGACCATGGTAGCAACCTTTGCCCTATTTCCTAGGTAGAGGATCATATCTCCTACATAAAGACTCTTTTCTTATTTTCATCCCCTATAATAAATTACAATGGTGAGAATCACATGTGATATCAAATGCTTATGAGGAAGAATTAGCAGTCTAGTGCACTTCAAAGAAGTACATACCTTTTCATAGATTGCAAGATAGACTTTACAATTCCTTCTCTAATGCCCTTTTTTTGCTATAGTAGAAACAACTTGTATCTAGTGTTGGAATAATTCCTAGCAAGCTAATTATATTAGCCCTGTAAAACTATTTTCCTATAAAATAATCTTAATTGAATGATATTCTTTATATAGTTACCTTCATTTTATGCTCTTTGTTACTTCACTGATATTTGAATGAAGTACTTAGATCATACTAAACTGCAGGACTTAGTAATGCACTAAATGGTGATTATGGAATAATTCTTACACAGTTGTAATTTTAAACCTTCCAAGTCATAGGATGTTATAAGAAATGGTATATAAGATCTGGATAGACTTGCATTAACACTGCCTAAATCCAAGGGTAGGATGGTGCTCTGTTTCATGAGCAGTCCCACATGAGATATAGATGCATTTTAATGAGTGCTTGCTAGAGAACAAGGTGCTAAAAGCCCACACAAAAAATTCACTAGATAGCCACAATGGCAAGTCGATAGTGGCAAGTTCTACCGCTTACGCTAGTGCATATAATTAGTTCTTTGATATGAGGATCTATGGTAACTTTACGTTTGGTTTTTATGCTTTAACTCTTTATTGGTCACTTAGCATGCTACTTGGGTAGAGATTGGGCATGAGCTACTAGACATGGAGGTTTGTGAGATCCAAGATGGAATTTAACTCTTTGTCTTTGTAAAAGGCAGGTGCATCTTTTATGTATTTTATAATAATTCATTCCATGAAATCTTTGTGCAAGGTAATGTGGTATTTTGGAAAAAGAGTTTTCCTAACATGAGGTCACATAATGAAATCAAATATCGAGAATAGAGACACAGTATTGAGGTCATTAGAAAGCCGACAAATATTTTCCTTGGGCTTTTTTCGAGGGATATGAGATAGAAGGACTGTGTTTGGGTGGTATGCTATATTGGTTTTCCAAAAACATTCATTTCAGCTAATGAGTTAGGCCTTATGGGCTTGAAGTTGGACAACAATCATAGAGATTGGGTACTCTTCAACTAATGGAGATTAATTAAATTGGGTCGATTTAGTTTAATGGAGTTTAAACTAAATCAAATGTATGATATTGAAAATCAAAAGGTGTTGTGAGCCCAAGTCCAATAAATAGTAAAACCTATTGAGTCACACACAAAAGCTAATTGCATTTACTAAATATTGGAGCAATTTTTTAAGTGTTAGAAACTTCATGGGACCAATTTTTGGGGTAATCAAAAATTGAGGTCAAACTTGGTTTGATTAATTTATATGTTATTAATCAACTAATTTAAGGAGTTAAGTTAGACCAATTATTAAAGAGTTAATTATTTGGTGCCATGTGAATTTATATTAGCCAAGTTAAGCTTAATGAATTAAGCTTATTAACTTAAGAGTTAAGTCAAAGGTTAATTAATTCAATTAAAGTATTTAATTTAATTAATGGGAAGAATACTTTTTGGTGGGAAATTCAAATGAAAGGTTCATTTGCTGTGATATTTTAGTTAGCTTGAAATTAGATTTCAAATGAAATTGAAATGCACACAAATTTAAATTAGATCTGAATTTGTCAACTTGCAAGCATTGCAATCATGTTGGCAATCCCTTACCTTGAGAAAGCTATGATGCCAAGTTGGCATCACACCACCTTCTCTTTATATATAGATATAGAAAGGAGATGGGCAGTAGATGCAATTCACAAGTGAAGAATTAGGTTCTCACTATTTTTCCCTTTATTTTCACGATGTTCATTTATGTGTTGAGGCTCACCTCTCTCTTCTTCTCCAACCCTAAAATCAACCTCCTCTCTCTCATCTCTTCTCTTAATTGTCATCTAATTATGAACAGTGATAGGAAATCAAATTAGTGTGTGGATCGTATTGATGGAGGCAAAACATTGGTTTGCTAAGCTTTTGGAGATCCAGATGCAAGAACAATCACTTGGTAATTTTATTTTAGGATATCCAGAAGGAGTTTTAGCCTAAAACTTTTACAGTAGATCCATCAAAGAGTTAAGAAAATTTTGAATTTTTTCAAAATTTTTGGAGAGCTTTAACTCATGTAAAAGTTACACCTATTTTGCTGTGCGGCTGCTTGGTGGATTCTAGATTAAAGAATTGTTCTTCATTTTCTCCTTGGAATTAATATAATCAGGGTAATTCTCTATCTAAGTATGAATCATGAGAATGTTTAGATCCTTGATAACTTGAATAACCTAGTTAATTTTTGCTTTTGAAGTTTAAATTATTGGATCATAGTACTACTCTAGCTTTCAAGTGCTATCAGAGCCTAATTCATGCTATAATTTGGATTTTTTGATTGATTGATTCATGTGATGGATTGATCAAAATCATCAAATTCTTAGTTCATATGATGCATTGGAGTTTGTGGATGATGTTGTATATGGCTCTTTGATTGATAAATTGAAAGCATGCTATTATGTGTTTTAAGCATTAATTCATGTAATTAGTATGTTTTAATTCATTGCTTCTAATGTTGAATGTTCATTTTGCATTAGTTGATGCCATATGTTAATATAGCATGTTGAACATTGGCTAAAATAATTTTGGTCATTTTTTGCTTTGATTTGATTGGAGTTTTGCTGGAGATTTTTGGAGAATATGATTTTCACTTGAACTTGTGTTTGAAAGCATGTTTGGCGACTTGAAATTTTAATTTTAAAAGGTGTTTGAATTCTCAAATCTTATCCATAAGGTGTGCTTTAATGTTCAGAAATTGTTCTAGAGTCTTTGGTGCACAAAAGTTGAGCCAAATATAGCTTGAATCACCTTTGACCACAAAATAAGGCTGCTCTTGACTATGGAAGTGCACAAGTAGGGTAGTGATCGAGAATTATTGCCCAACCATGTGCACGATTTCAAGTTGGGTGAGTTCATAGCTTGATTTTGATTTCTTTTATGACTAAATATTGTTTTAAATCACACTTAATAGATGCACAAGTATTGCGCAAGTTCTCTAAATTATGTTTAACATTTTTTATTGCTTTTAAAGACTTGTTAAAGTTAATCTCCTGCTTCATGCATAATTATTATGCTTGATAAATTATTTATTTATGAGATAAGCACTTAATTGTTGGAATTAAATATCAATTCTAGATTTCTTTATTTTTCATTTAATTGTTGAATAGATGATGAACGAATGGGGATGATTATGAGCCTTTAATATTGATTTTATTTGTTTCAAGTTGTTGAAACAGGTTGTATTAAATAAGGCTTGCATGCCTCTTTATTCTATCTTGTAAAAGTTATGAGAGTGGAATCGCTATGAATAAGGTTTCTTTCTCTTGTAAAAGTTGCAAGGAGTAAAGAGGATCCAAGGAGGCATAAAGACCCATGAATATATGGGATATACTCATATAATAGCTTAGTTTAGTCAACCCACTTAAAGTCAACCGAGTGATGCACCTATAGCTCTAAGTGCATCATTTGGTTAGACACTTGGTCATTTACCCTAGGAGCAAGCTATTGGAATAGTACCCCGTAAATCAATTAGATTGGCCTTATAAACTATAGGACTTGGTCACGCACTAGGTGATGATCATAGGATAAGTTTTACACAGTCGTGCTATTAAATCTTTTAAGTTATAGGATCTTATGAGATAAGACATCTAAGATCCAAATAGGCTTGCACTAACAATGCATAAATCCAAGGGTTGGATTTTGCTCTATTACATGAGCAATCACATAGGAGATATGGATATACGTTAGTGGGTGTTTCTTAAAGAACAAGGTACTGAAGACTTGCTCCAAGAATCCACTAGATAGCTGCAGTGGCAAATTATTAGTGGCGAGCTCTCTCACTTATACTAG
This sequence comes from Jacaranda copaia, assembly GCA_014898725.1. Taxonomy (NCBI): domain Eukaryota; kingdom Viridiplantae; phylum Streptophyta; class Magnoliopsida; order Lamiales; family Bignoniaceae; genus Jacaranda; species Jacaranda copaia. Next base: position 1,386,919 of record JACGDI010000472.1, on the reverse strand, counting down.
TGCATATTATTAGTCCTTTAACATAAGGATTCATGGTACCCTTATGTTTGGTCCTCATGCTTTGACTCTTTCTTAGTCACATAGCAGGCTACTTGGGTAGAGATTGGGCATGAGCTATTGGATATAAAGGTTTATGAGATCCAAGATGGAATCTGACTCCTCATCTTTGTGAAGGGTGGTGTATCTTCTATATGTTCTATAATGATTGATTTCCAAAAATCCTCGCACAATGAGATATGACAATTTGGGAAGGCATTCCAAAGATGAGGTCACAAAGAAAATTGAACATTAAGAATAGAAGAATTATATTGGGGCTATTTGGGAGCTGACTAATATCTTGCCCTAGGCCTCTTTTGGGAGATAGAAAAAGAAAGGACCATATTTGCATGGTACACATAATGATAAAATGATTTTTTAAGAGCATCCATTTCAACCAATTATTTAGGCTTCATGGACTTGAGGTTGTTGGAATAGTGCCCTGCAAGCTAATGAGATTGGCCTTATAAACTATTTCATTGTAAGACAGTTTTGATTGAATGAAATTCTTTATATGACCATCTTTATCTTATGCCTTTCAATTTCTTCACTTGCATTTGGATTAAGCCCATAAATTATAAAAGACTATGTGACTTGGTTACACATTAAGTGGTGATCAAGGAATAAGTCCTACACGATCGTAATCTTAAATCTTTCAAGTTATAAGATCTTATGAGATAGGGCATCTAAGATCTAAATAAACTTGCATTGATGATGCATAAATCCATAGGTTGAAGATTGCTCCACTACATGAGCAACTGTATGAGATATGGGTGCATGTTAGAGAACAAGCATTGAAGACTCATCAGAGAATCCACTAGATAGTCGTAGAGGCAAGTCAGTAGTGGCTATTTCTCTAGTTTATGCTAGTGTATATTATTAGGCCTCTGACCTAAGGGTTCATGGTAACTTTATGTTCGATCTTCGTGCTTTGACTCTTCCTTGACCACCTAGCTAGTCTTTTGGGTTGAGATTAGGTATGAGCTACTTGCCTTGGAGGTTTGTGAGATCTAAGATAGAATCTAACTCCTCAGCTTTATAAAGGGCAAGTGCATCTCTTATGTGTTCTATAATGATCGATTTTGAGAAATTCTTATGCAAGGTGGTGTGAAAATTTGGAAAAGGAGTTTTCCAAAGATGAAGGTCACAAAATGGAATTGAACATTAAGAATAGAAATATAGTATCGAGGCTATTAAGGAGTCGACAAATATCTTGCCCTAGGCTTCTTTAGGGAGGTAGAAGATGGAAGGACTGTATTTGCATAGTATGTGTAATACTAGAATGGTTCTTCAAGAGCATTCATTTTGGCTATTTAGTTGGGCTCCATGGACTTGAGGTTGGACATTGACCATGGAGATTGAGTACTCTTCAATTAATTAGATAATTGAATTGAGTCTCTTAGTTTAAAGGAGTTTAAACTAAAGTGAATATTTGATATATTCCAAAAGTCACAAAGGGTTGTAAGCCCATTGCCAATGAATGGTAGAACCTAATGAGTTACACACAAAAGCTAATGACATGGTCTAGTAAAGAAAGGAGAATTTTCTGAGAGTTAGAAAATTCATGATTGATTTTTGGAGAAGGCAAAATTGTAGTCATTTTAGCTCAATCAATTTAATTATTAAATTGGTCAAATTAATTTAATAATTAAATTAAGATCAATTAATTAAAAGTTAATTAATTGATGTCACATAACTATCAATTGGTCAAAATTAATTTAAAGGTTGAGTTAATTTTGACTAGGTTAAAATGTTAAGCGCTTTTACTTTAGTGTTAAGTTAAACGATTAATAATTAAATTAAAGTGTTTAATTTAATTAAGTTGGAGATATAATTATTTTGGAGAATTATTAAATAAAGATTTCATTTAATGAGAATTGAAATTTAATTGTAAGACATTTCATTAGATAAAATTGGTGATTCAATTAAATTCATTAATCACAAAGTTAGTGGCCACCTAAGAAGGGACACTTGGCACCGCCTCCTTGAAGGAGGTGTGTGACCATTCTTATATATAGACATAATGAGTGGCCGGCCATATGGGGCATGGGGTGAGCCATTTTTTGTGTGATACTCTCCTAACAATATTATGTAGTGAGAATCTAAGTTGTTAGTCTCCCATCACTCTATTCCTCTCTCTCCTCCTTCCACTACCATATTCTCAGCCTTTTTCCTCTTATTCTTTGCATATATTCTAGCCTTTCTATGGAGAATAGTCATTGATTTGGTGTGTGGACTTTTGCATTAGAGTTAATCTAGTTTGGTTGCTTTTTGCTCTTGACTGGAGCTATTTCTAGCAGCCTATTCTTGCCTTTGGTTGGAGTACCTCTAGAGATCTGATCGGCCTGAAATTTGGACAGTAGAACCTTCAAATGGTTAAGGAGTTTTAGTTAAAATTTAAGCCCAAATAGAGACGATGATAGTGATCCTGCTACGCCAGTGAAGAGCCCATTTGATAGTAGGGAAGAGTATGACTCTTGCTCTTTGACATTTCTGCTTTCACATAGGTATTTTCCCTTTCTAAATCTGAATTTTATTCATGTCTATATCCTTGTGGTGTTTTGTGGGCGAGTTTAATCAGTTTTGTTTGAAAATATTTTTACCCTAGTGCTACATATACCTTCAGAGGTTGGACATCAACCATAGAGATTGAGTACTCTTCAATTAATAAGATTAATTGAATTGAGTCGCTCAATTTAAAGGAGTTTAAACTAATATGAATATTTGATATTTCAAAACTCACTTGGAGTTATGGGCCTATATCCAATGAATGGTAAAACCTAATAGGTTACACATAAAAGCCAATTACGTGATCTATTGAAAGAAGGAGAATTTTCTAAGAGTTAAAAAATTCATAACCAGTTTTGGATGAGGCAAAATTATAGTCATTTTGACTTGATCAATTTAAATGTTAAATTGATCAAATTAATTTAAGAGTTAAATTAAGATCTATTGATGAAGGGTTAATTAATTGATGTTACATGACTATCAATTGATCAAATTAATTTAAGGGTTAAATTAATTTTGACTAGTTTAAATAGTTAAGTGCTTTGACTTAAGAGTTAAGTTAAATTATTATCAATTAAATTAAAGTGTTTAATTTAATTAAGTTGAAAAGTTAATTTTTGGAGAGAATAATTAAATGAAAGGTTCATCTAATATGGAATTGGAATTTAATTACAAGACATTTTATAAGATGAAATGTGTGATTCAATTAATATTCTTATTCACTTATCAGTATAGTTAGTGGCCACCTTGGCATGGACACTTGGCACCACCTCCTTGAGGATGGTGTGTGACCACACAACATCCCACTCTTATATATAGATATAGAAGAGGATGGCCGGGTACTTGGTCTTGCGCATGCTAGGTGTGAATATTCTTCCCACAACCTTCAGTAATGGGCATCTAATTTGTTAGCTTCCTATTATTACCTCTAACGCTTTCCATCTTCCACCTCCATATCCTTAGATTTTCCTCTCATATTCTCTGTAGATATTTCCAGCCATATGTTGAGAATAGGCCATAGTTATGGTGTGTGGATTGTTTCATTAGAGGCAAACCATTTGGGTTGCTTCTATTCTTGTAGAAGCTGTTTCTGGCAGCCTCTTCTAGCTAGTTTTGGGAGACCCTCTAGTGTTCTGATTAGGCTGATTTTAAAGCATTAGAATTATCAAGAAGTTGAGATATTTCAGTAAACATTTCAATCAAAGAGGAGGAGTACAACTTAAAGAAAACTTGTGGTGATTTTTCTACACCAATGAGGAGCTTGTTCAATGGTTGAAGAGAGTTCTAGTTTTGCTCTTCATTTTCTATTTTCACGAAGGTATTTCTCTCTTCTAAATCTGAATTCCATGCATGTCTAGATTCTTGTGGTGATGTGGGGGCTAGTTTATTTAGTTCTTTTTTTAAATATTTGGATCGTAGTGCCACATAAACCTTCAAGTGGTATTAGAGCCTTTTTCATGCATGGGTGGGATTTTGCTTCGCTGATTGGTTCTTGTGAAGAACTGGTCTTCATCACCATGTATTCAATCCATATGATGGGTTGGTGTATGTAGATGATTTTGTTTGTGGCTCCTTGGTTGATGGATTAAATCATGCTATTATGTGCTTTAAATGTTAAATCATGGGATAAGTTAATTTTAATTCATTTTTGGCTAATGTTAAATTTTGATTTGGCGTTGGTGGTTGTTATATTGTGATATAGCATGTTGAGAATGGCCTTAAGTTATTTTGGGCATTTTTGGGTCTAATGAGTTTGCATATAATTGGAGATTTTTGAAGAATATGATTCTTGCTTAAACTTGTTTTTTCAGGCATCATTGAGCACTTGGGATTTTAGCTTTAAAAGGTGTTTTAATCTGAAATCTACATTCATGTTTTTGTGTTTAGATGTTTAGATGTTGTTCCAAAAATCTTTATGCAAAAACGTTTAGCAAAAATGGCTTGATTTGCATTGACCCCAAAATAGGGAAACTGCCAACAATTGGCAGCTCAAAACAAGACAGTGACCGAGAGGTTGCTACCCAACCATGAGCAAGCCATGGCCAGTAGTGCCTAGTTTGGTCTTGAGCGAGTCCTTTGTGACCATAGTGATATTGAAATACACATCATAGTTGCACAAGTGTTGTGCAAGTTCTCAATATTATGTTAGACACCTTTGATTGTTTTTAAAAAATTATTAAAGTTGATTTCCAATTGTGGCAAAAATATGATACATTAGTGCTATGCTTGTTTTTGCATGACCGATTTGTGTTAATATTGTTAGCACTTAATTGATGGAATTAAATATCAATTCTTGTTTTATTTATTATTCATTTAAATGTTGAATGATTGATGAATGAATATGGATGATCATAAGCCTTTAACATTGATTTTACTTGTTTTAAGTTATTGAAATAGGTTGTATTAAATAGGGCTTGCATGCCTCTTGTTCTATCTTATAAAGGTTATGAGAGTAGAATCACTAAAAGTGAGATTTTCTTTCTCTTGTAAAAGTTGTAAGGAGCAAAGAGGATCCACGGAGGCTTGAGGACCCATGAATGTATGGGATACACTTATGTAATAGCTTAGTTTAGTCAACCCATCTAAAATCAACTGAGTGATGCACCCATGGCTCTAAGTGCATTGCTTGGTTAGGCTCATGGTCATCCTACCCTAGGAGCATACTAGGCTATTTACTTATTTATGCTTTCATATCCTATTGATGTATGAGATACATAATTAGGATATAGAAAACCTAAACAAAAAGATAAAAATGATGAGATCTTTATAAGCAAAACCTTTCACTTATAATATCTAAGTATTTTCAAATAATTAAGTCAAAATGTATACAAATTAAAAGAGTTTTAATTGATCCAAGCCTTCCACCAATAGTGTGTGCCATGATGATGCTACGAATTTTGTATGATAACACTCGGTCAAGGGGGCGTCACTTAAGAGAAAAATTGTGAGCATACACTTAGCATGAGATGCACCTTTGACTTAAGAACCCTCATGCTTTAGCACTCGACATGGGGGATATCGCGAGGCTATCTTGAATCAAAGTTTGATTGATGGATTAGACTTAGATACTTTGTTGTATAGATAGCTTGCGGTCATGTGGGTCTATATAAAAAGTGAGGCAAAAATATATCAAGAGTTGCATGAGATACAACTAGCAAAAGTTGCTTACCTTTCGATTGCTCATGCATACCACTCGATCATAGGGGTCCATTTGCAAGTCCTTGGGATTTTGTTTCTCACCATAAAATGAGATTTCCTGAATTCTTCTAGGGGGTGATGGATTTGATAAAATAGTAGGAGAAAAACAAGTTTGAAAGACCATAAACATGTTTTCAATATCAATTGTGAATCATATGCTTATACTCTTTTTTTGTCTTTTGTAGGTTTTCAAAATCTCCAAAAGAAAATGGCTAAAATTTCACTTGCAAATATTTTGGATATCAATAAACTCGTTGGGCCTAACTTCCAAGATTGGTTGAGAAACCTTAATATAATTCATAACACTAAAAAAAAGACCTATATCCTAGATCAAAGTTCACCGGACATATTGGGTGATAACGCTTCTGATAAAGCACATGAAGTATTCACTAAATTTGTAGATGATGATCTACAAGTGAGGTGTGTCATGCTGGCATCCAAGACTAATGAGCTCCAAAAGACTCATAAGCATATAAGACAGACAAGTGAGATCGACAGGCACCTACAAGAGTTTTATGGTGTGCAATCAAGACATGATAGGTTTGCCTTATCCAAAGAGCTTTTTAGGTTGAGGCTGATAAAAGGTTTAAGTGTTCATGATCATGGGCTAAAAATGATTGGACTCATCGAAAAGCTTGGACAACTTGATGTGATCATAGACAATAACCTTTATGTAGATCTAATCCTCCAGTTATTGCCCCTATCATTTGACCAATTCAATGTAAACTTTAATATGTCTAAGTAACAGGTTATGATTAATGAATTGGTAAATATGCTTCTGACCATTGAGGTGACATTGAAAAGGAAAAAGCTTCTTATGCTTGCTTCTTTCTTTAAGTCGAAAGGCCCATAGGGCCCACGAAAAGGAGGTAAGAGAAAGACAACTTCTTCCTCTACCTGAGAAAAGTTCTGGGAGGATTAAGAAGAAGGCTAAGACCGATGCAAACTATTTCTACTATGGTGAAAAAGGGAAGAGAAACTGTAGGGCCTACCTTGCAACCCTTGGAAAGTATGTTTGTTATTGAAATGTATTATATGACTAGTTCTTCCTCATGGGTATTCGATACTACATATGATTCACACCTTTCTAATTCATTATAGGGGATGGAAAGAAGAAAGAGTCTATGTGAAGGGGTTATGATCCTCCACTTAGAAAATGGAGCAAGAGTTGCAACGATGATCCAATGTGTATTCAAGTTGAGCTTAGGGAATTCTAGTATTTTGCTTAATCTAATTTATTATGTACCAAATCTTATTAAAAACATCATTTCAATTCCCATTCTTAATAGTGAAGGATTTGATTTTTCTATATCAAATGGGATTTTGAGAACATTAAAGAATGGTTCTTTGATTGCTCAAGGTACATTGATTAATTGATTATATATACTTGATTCTCAACTTTCACTAATGCATATTCAATCAAACCAAAAAAAAATATTGGATAACCAAGAAGATGCTATTCTTTGGTATGCACTACTTGGGCATATCTCCAAAAATAGGATGAACAAGATGAAAGTTCTCAAAGCACTAAATATTGTGGCATTGAGAACCTTCATGCATGTGAATCTTGTTTGAAGGGAAAAAAGACCAAAGCTCCTTTTGTAGGATAAATGGAGTGCTCCACAAGTCCTTTGGATTTGATCCATATGGATGTTTGTGGTTCAGTAAGAGTAAGTGGGAAAGAAGGCTATTCTTACTTCATCACTTTCACCAATGATTATAATCAATATAGACATGTGTATCTTATGAAGTATAAGTTTGAGGCCTTTGAAAAGTTCAAAGAGCATAAAAGTGAAGTAGAAAAATAAAAGGAACTTAGTATTAAAGCTCTTCAATCGGATCGAGGGGCGAATATTTAAGTACCAAATTCTTGGATTATCTAAAGAAAAATAAGATTTTCTTTCAATAAACTCCAGTCGGCACACCCCAACATAATAGAGTATTCAAAAAGAAAAATTGTACCTTATTGGACATAGTGCATTCCATGATGAGTTTTTTCGATATGCCCAAATCCTTTTGGGAAATACCTTAGAAATGGTGGTGAGGCTATTAAATATAATTCTTTTAAATTTGGTGCCAAAGACACCATATGAGATATGGCATGGCAAAGCACCCTCTTACCAATATCTCAAGGTTTGGGGATCTCCTGCATACATGAGACAAGCAGTGAGAGACAACTTGGATAGTTGGTCTGCCTTATGTAAGTTTGTGGGATACCCTAGAAAGTCTATAGGTTATTGCTTTTATGATCCTTTGGAACAAAAGATGTTTATTTTAAGGAATGCCCACTTTTTAGAAAAAGAATTTCGATTAGATAGAAATGGTGTTGTTATTGAACTTGATAAAGTTTAAGATGATCAATAAATCCCACAAGTAGTGGAAACTAGTGAACTTGAAAGGCTTCACATATAACCTTTAAGAAAGTCAAACTAAATCTAGAAATAACTTAAAAGGTTTAGATTTCTTCATGAGATGGGCCAATTGGATAGCGATCCAAAGACCTACAAAGCAGCTATGCTAGACATACACTTAAGATGTTGGTTTGAAGCTATGAGATCTAAAATGGACTCTATTTATTCCAACAAAATATGAACTTCGGTAGATTCACCAAAGGGAATAGTACCCATTGGTTGCAAGTGGATCTATAAGTGAAAACTTGAAGTAAATGGAGAAGTGATGACTTTTAAGGTATGATTAGTGGCTAAAGGTTACACTTGAAAACTCGGTATCAATTTTGTGAAAAACTTTTCACTAGTAGCAATGCCTAAGTCCATTCAGCTTTTACTTAGCATAGACGCATATTATAACTATGAGATATGGCAAATGGATGTGAAAATAGCTTTCCTCAATAGTAACATTGAAAAAGAAATATATATAGAGCAACCACAAGGTTTTACATCTAAGGGGAATTAGTAAAAGGTTTGCAAACTCTAGATATCCATTTATGGACTCAAATAGACATCCTGAAGTTGGAACATACATTTTGACAAGACAGTTAAATTGTTTAGCTTTGTCAAAAATATGTATGAACTATGTGCGTATATGAAAACTAATGGGAGTAGTGTACAGCTTATTATGCTTTATGTTGATGACATCTTTCTCATTGGGAATGAGGTGGGAATATTAGAGTGTACTAAAGTAAGGTTATTAACTTAATTCTCCATGAAAGATTTGGTATAGAAGAATCCAAGAAAGGTTTCTTTCCTATGGGACATAACTTTCATCTTTCCAAGTCTATGGCCGCCAAGATTGAAGATGAGAAACAAAGGATTTCCCACATACATTGTGTCTCAGCCATAGAAAGCATAATATATGCAGTTTAATGTACTAAACCAAATGTAGCACACTTGCCAATCGTTATGAGTAAGTTCCAATCCAATTCCAGTGAGAGTCATTGGATAGCCATAAAAATAATCCTTAAATACTTGAGAAGGACTAAGGACTTGTTCTTGGTATACGACAATAGAGAATTGAAACTCATAGGATTTTCAAATTCATATTTTCAATCCAATGTAGATGACCTCAAATCTACTTTTGGATTTATATTTTACCTCAATAGCAGTGTAGTGAGTTAGAAACGTTCCAAATAAGAAACCATGACCAACTCCACAATAGAGATAGAATACATTATAGCTTTAGAAGTAGCAACGAAAGGTATTTAGATGACAAACTTTATTTAAGAGTTGAATATCATGCCTAGCATTGCTGAGCTAGTAGTTTCCTTTGTGGCAACAATGAGGTGATAGCGCTAGCTAAAAAGCCATGATCTCATCAATGATCTAAGCATATTTTATGGCGATATCATTTAATTTGAGAGATCATTGATAGAGGCAACATCTGATTGGAAAAAGTTGCCACAAAAGAGATCATAGCAGATCTACTAACAAAACCCCTATTGAAAAAGATCTTTGAAGGATATCTTAAGAAAATAGGTCTCGAGGCCATGGGGCATTAGCTTTAGGGCAAGTGGGAGATTATTGGAATAGATTTCCCTTGTAAATTATTTCATTATATGACAATCTTTATTGAATAATATTCATTATATGGCCATTTGCATCTTATGCTCTTTATTTACTTCACTTGTATTTGGATGAAGTCCCCTATATCATACAAGACTATGAGACTTGGTCACACATTAGGTGCTGATCATGAGATAAGTCTTACCTGGTCGTGATCTTAAATCTTCTAAGTCATTGGATCTTATGAAATAAAGCATATAAGATTTGGATAGACTTTTACTAACGATGCATAAATCCAAGGGTTGGATATTATTCTGATCCATCAGTAATCCCACATGAGATATGGATGGATGTTAATGGATGCTTGTTAGGGAACAAGAAACTGAAGACCCGCTCAGAGAATCCACTAGATAGCCGTAGTGGTAAACTCTCATAATAAGCTAGTGCATATTATTAGTCCTTTGACCTAAAGATTCATGATAACCTTTTGTTTGGCCCTCATACTTTGACTCTTTCTTGCTCACTTAGCAGGCCACTCAAGTAGAGATGAGGCATGAGCTGCTAGACATGGAGGTTAGTGAGAACCTAGATGGAATTTGACTTCTCACCTTTGTGAAGGGTGAGTGCCTTGCCTATGTGTTCTATAATGATTGATTTCCAAAAATCCTTGCACAAGGCAACGTGATAATTTGGGAAGGCATTTCCAAAGATGAGGTCATGAACAGAATCGAACATTAAGAATAGAAGCATTATATTGAAGCTATTAGGGAGCTGACTAATATCTTGCCCTAGAACTCTTTTGGGAAATTAGAGAAAGAAGAGCCGTATTTATATAGTACATGTAATGCTAGAGTGGTTCTTCAAGAGCATTTAGTTTGGCCAACTAGTTCGACTCCATGGGCTTAAAGTTGGACATTGACCATGGTGATTTAGTACTTTTCAATTAATGAGATTAATTGAATTGAGTCACTTAGTTTAAAGAAGTTTAAACTAATGTGAATATTTGATATTTCAAAAGTCACAAGGAGTTGTGAGCCCATGTCCAATGAATGGTAGAACCTTAATAGGTCTCACACAAAATTCAATAACATGATCTATTGAAGAAAGGAGAATTTTCTAAGAGTTAGAATATTCATGACCGATTTTTGATGAGGTAAATTTGTAGTTATTTAAGGGTTAAATTAATTTTTACTAGCTTAAATAGTTAAGCACTTTGACGTAAAAGTTAAGTCAAACTATTATCAATTAAATTAAAGTGTTTAATTTAATTAAGTTGGAGAGTTAATTTTTGGAGAGAATAATTAAATAAAGGATTCATTTAATATAGTTTTGTAATTTAATTGCAAGACATTTAATAAGATGAAATGTAGGCATGAATTAATATTCTTATTCACTAATCACTATAGTTAGTGGTCACCTTGGCATGGACACTTGGCACCACCTTATTGAGGATGGTGTGTGACTTTCCCACTCCTATATCTATACTATTATAAAATGAAAGGCATTTTTGTGTCTAGAATGGAAGTTATGATTCCAAATTTCAATATGCCAAATTTGACCTTTTAATTATACAATATTCAAAAATATTTATATATATACAAATAATTAACCATCATTTATTTAAAAACTTCCATTCTTTACTTATTTTAATTAATTTTAATTTTTTCTTTATTCTAGTAATAAATTATAAAAATTTTACTTTAAGTGAGTGCTATCTTCATAATTATACACATTATCAGTATATTTTTGTGATGTATATTAATTGTTAATATAATAAATATGAAAATATATATAAGTAATATGTATGATTATTTAAAAATATTTTATGCACGCAAAAATTGCATACAAATAACTGCTAGAAAAGATATAAGAGAGGATGGCTGGCCACTTGGTCTTGTGCATGCTGGGTGTGAATATTCTCCCAACAACCTTGAGTAGTGGACATCTAATTTGTTAGTTTCCCATTATTCTCTCCAGCTCTCTCCATCTTCCACCTCCATATACCTAGTCTTTCCTCTCATATTCTCTGCAGATATTATAGGTTTGTGTGGTACTAAGGTCCAAATATTTTCACAAAAAGTTGAAAAAACTAGCCCACACAAACACCCTAAGAATCAAAGCATAAGGGCTAAATATAAGGCTACCATGGATCCTCAGATCAAAGGACTAATAATATGCACTAGCGTAAGCAGGAGAACTTACCACTACTGACATGCCACTTTGATCATCTAGTGGATTCTCCAAGTAGGTCTTTAGTGCCTTGTTCTCTAACAAGTACCCACCAATATGTATCTATATCTCATTTAGGATTGCTCATGAAATGGAGCAACATCCGACCCTAAGATTCATGCATTGTCATTGCAAGTTTATCTAGATATTAGATGCCCTATTTCACAAGATCTTATGACTTGGAAGTTTTAAGATATTGACCATGTATGACTTATTCCATGATCACCACCCAGTATGTGACCAAGTCTTGTAATCTAGTGTGATTTATAGGTTTCATGCAAATGCAAGTGAAGAAATTAAAGGCATAAGATGAAAATGGCCATATAATGAATGTCATTCAATCAAGATCACCTAATAATGAAATAGTTTACAAGGCCAATCTAATTAGCTTGTGGGGCACTATTCTAATAGATATTTCCAGCCATATTGTAGAGAATAGGCCATAGTTATGGTGTGTGGACTGTTTCATTGAAGGTAAACCATTGGGGTTGCTCTTGCTCTTATAGAAATAGTTTCTAGTAGCCTCTTCTAGGAGACCCTCTAGTATTCTGATTGTGCCAATTTTTGAGTTGTAGGATCCTCAAGGAGTTAAGACTTTTCAATAAAAATTTAAGCTAAAAAAGAGGAGTCTAGCTAAGGGAAAATCAATAGCGATTTTGCTACACCAGTGAGGAGCTTGTTCAATGATAGAAGAGAGTTTTACTCTTACTCTTCATTTTTTGTTTTCACTAAGTTATTTCCCTCTTCTAAATTTAAATTCCGTGCTTGTCTAGATCATTTTAGTGATGTGGGGGCTAGCTTGTTCAGTATGTTTCTAAAAATATTTAGATCCTAATGCTACACAAACCTTTACATGCTTGGGGCATTTACTTATTTATCTTTTTTTATCCTATTATTGTATAAGATGTATGCTTAGGATATAGAAAACCTAAATAAGAAGATAAAATAATGAGATCTTTGCAAGCAAAAAACCACCACTTAGAATCTAAGTGCCTTTTGAATATTAAGTCATAATGGATACAAATTCAAAGAGTTTTAATTAATTCATGCCTTTTACCAGTAGTATATGCCATGATGATGCTATGATTTTTTGTGATGGCACTCGATTATGGGGGCCACACTTAGGAGGAAAGCTGTGAGCATACACTTAGCATAAGATGCGCCTTTGACTTAAAAACTCTCATGTATTGGCACTCTGCCATGGGAGTGTCATGAAGCCATCTTAAATCAATGATTGATTGGTAGATTGGGATTAACACTTAGTAGTATAGATAACACACCGTCACATAGGCCTATATGAAAAGTTAGGAAAAATACATTAAGAGTTGCTTGAGATGCAATTAGCAAAAGTTGCTTACTCTTCGATTGCTTGCAGATGGCACTTGATTGTGGGGGTCTACTTGCAAGTCCTTGGGATCTTGATTCTCACTAGGAAATGAGATTTTTTGAATTCTTTTTAGGGGTGAAGAATTTGATAAAATAGGAGGAGAAAAACATGCTTGAAGACTAAGAACATGCTGTCAATTTCAAAACTTAATCATATACTTATACTCTTTTTTTGCCCCTTGTAGATTTTCAAAATCTTTGAAACAAAATGGCTAAAAATCCACTCACAAGCATTTTGGAAACCAATAAGCTTATCGGGCCAAACTTTCATGATTGATTGAGAAACCTTAAATAAAAGCAAGACAGGCGTTAAGATCTAAATTTAAAATTTCAAAATATAAAATAAGTAGTGCCTACAAGAAAAACAAGGATCTAATCATGCCTTAGATTTAGATTTAGATACAGGATTACCTTGATAAGCAAATTCGAGAAGAAACTAGTGAATACTTCACTGGTTCTAGAATCTGCCTGCTCGCAACACATCAAAAGGATTGCGACGATCACCCTATCAAATTATCTCCAAAAATTCTAGAAACATTACTGGAGATAGCCAACACCTTGTAAAATCTCCAGTCAAAACTTTAGATTGATTAGCCATCTGGATCGTTCTGGAGAAAATCACAAAGTCAGACCTCGTGCAGAGAGCTCTCCAGAAACAAAGCAAGGCACATGCCTTACCTCTATTGAAATAGTCCACAGACCAATGAGACTTCCAAATTCTCTTGTTCATATGTTGGAATAGAATCAGAGAATTGATGGTGGAAGCTGAATTAGGGGTCGGAAGATGTAGAAAAAAGCTTAGCCTTCAACACATGAATTGCTAGCTTGCAAATATTTTGGAGGGAAATGAAGAATCTAATTCTTCATACCATTTTTCATGTCCACAACCTCCT